>PXOB01000239.1:310-18463 GCA_003012115.1 Trichothecium sympodiale
TCTTACAGCAGCCCACGCAGCCGATTCGAGTAAAAGAATTCCTCCGAAGGCCCTGGCAGCTAACGACGGCAGACCGCATCCTCTTATAAAAGCCTACGCAGCCGACTCGACAAGAACGATTCCTCTTCCGAATACACTCGCGGCCGACAACGGCAGCCTCGAGCAGACGAAGGCAGCCCCGACCAGAACACAGCCTCTTGCAATATACCACGCATCTGACGAAGGCAGCCCACGCAGCCTACGAAGACAATCTCGAGCAGAATGTAGCCGACACAAGCAGAACGCATCCTCTTGCGTCAATGTTTATAGCTAACGAAAAAATAGCACTTCCTCTTCCGAAGACCCTCGCAGCTGACGACGGCAGAACGCATCCTCTCACAACAGCACTCGCACCCGACTCGAGCAGAACGATCCCTCTCGAATACTCTGGCGGCCGACGACGGTAGAACGTATCCCCTTCCGAAGACCTTTGCAACCGTCGAGCAGAATGCTTCCTCTTACAGCAGCCCTTGTAGCGCCTCCTCTTCCAAATAATTATGTAGCCGACGACGGCAGCCTAGAGCAGAGCGCCTCCCCCCATAGTAGTCCCTGTTGAGCAAAGCCGCGCAGCAGCCTTGCGAATGTATTATATTATAGGAGCAGAAGCGTAGCAGATTTCTTCTTCTTATAGATGTTTTATTATCACGTAACGGCAACGAGGAGGAGCAATTAGTAGTTAGTCTCGAAATTATCACTATCGGAGAGTAGTTATTAGTAGAGCCGACTTTAGAGCTTATTGCCGTAGTAAATCGGAAAGATGGTGGTTCCTTCTAATGACATAGCAACACGAGGTTAAAGGGAAGGAGCTCCTGCCTGCAGCTGCAGCAGCAGAAGGCAGCAGTAATAGCGGCAGTATAGGAAGCCTGCCCCAATCATAGTAATCAGCCTCTCGTAGCCGAGGAACATAGCCTCGAGTAGAACGCTTCCTCGCACGATAGCCTCCATAGCCGACGAAGGCAGCCCTGAGCAGAACGCTGACTCTCCCAGCAGCTCACGCAAGCCAGCGCAGCCGACTCGAGCAGGACATCTCCTCTTATAGTAGCTCTCGCGCCCGAAGAAGCTGCCTCTAGCAGTAGCAGAACGTACCCTCCTACATAAGGCAGCGCAGCCGACTCGAGCAGAACGAAACCTCTCGTAGCCCACGACCGCAGCCTCGGATATACAAGTATATAATATATAATGCGTTTGGGATATCACGTAGCAGACTTAGCTAGAAAAAACAGGTCCACGCAAGCTGTTTTGCTCATCCCTTTGGCGGCCGCGCCGCACGCTGGCAACGGGCTTGTAGGATTTCAACGCAAGTCGCCATGGGTATGGAGGCGTAGTGTGTTGACAAATGATGAATATCTTCACTGCCAGCTTATCCCGCCTTTTACATTAGAGACAGCCGACTTGTATTACTGAGGCCTTCCTTGAATGGTTCTTTCTTGGGCAGAAGCCGGCTTTCCTCTTCAGCTCTTGCCAGTTTCATGGTTGCGTCGCGATCCTCCTAGACAACGTCGGCAGCATTGGGCCGTACGTGCCAAATCAAGGTAATGCGCAGATTGCCCGCCGCAGCGAGTTCTTGTTGGCTCGTCTAGAGGTCACGAACGTACATGTAGGTCTGGCTACTATGTCTGTCCGGCGAGCTTCAGTGGCCGACTGCGTTCATGGAACTACCAAGGCGCCCGACTCCGGTTCTACAGCAGTAGGTTCTACATCAGTGCAGAATATGAGAAGAAGAGGCTGGCCGCATCTTATGATGTTAAGTAAAGCATGATTGAACACTGTAGAGTGCGTCGTCGTCGAATAACTGTCGCGACGAGTGCTTGCTCCAGCATCCTTCGGGATTTGCTCCACGTTTATGAACCTCGTTCTCTGGACACGGCTACAGAAAACGCTGCAGGAACATCGCCTTAGTTGCAACAAGTTACCCGCAAAAACGACCTTGTTGGAATTCGGTCCTGCCTGATTTTTTATTATTTCTTTTTCTTTCGATTTCCTACGCAATAAGCAAATCCATAAAGGCCTAGTCTTCGTATAACAAGGTCCGACGCTGCAGCCTCGCGATACCCCAATGGCTTTCAAACTCTATCACGACCATCAAAACGAACACATCTGCCTAATTTTTATTGATTCATTTACTTATCTTTCTTTGCCAATCTGTCACGGCAGGCTGCAGTGACTATCACATAACCCGCTGTAGCTCTTACCATAGCTCTAATAGAACCTAACCTAGATCCTGATATATCACTTCAATAACATTTCAGATCATTCTCAAGGGCTCACTTCGTGAACACACTTTGTGATACAATCGGCAGCTGAGCATAGCTCCGACAAATGACTTCTGATAATCTGCGTCGTCAAATACTTACCTGGCGTGCTGGACAAGGCTGCAAGGCGAGTGGCAGGCCGAAGATGCGATGCTAATTCAAAATCCAGAGTACGAGCCACAAGGATTTTTATGCTCTGGCTTTAACGTTTGCCTGGAGTCACGAATGTCTTGCGACACCCTACGTCGTTTAGATAGCAATTAAGAGAACTTATTGACCAGCACCGTGGCCAAGTCTTTGGCCGTCAACAACTGCAAAGTTGAGAATGCGCCATGTCCAGATTTCTATAGCTAGGTTGCCCAGCGAGAGATGTGCTAGAATTGGGGCATACTGTGCATGCTCTGTTATCAACGGTCTATACTAAATGCCCGCTGCATCAATTCTTTCTTGATCAAGCCTTATTATCCCATCTTTACGTCGTTCGTGGTCGATATGGCCATCACCTACCGGGTATGTCGATATGGTTATCTCCTCGCTTATCAGCCCGCACCATTCCTTTTTCGGCGAAAAGGCAGCAGCACGTGACACCGCGAGCCTCGCCGCGCACTTGCCCGCTGGGAAGCAAACGCGCGGGTGCGCGGTGCACGGAGTACCGGGTGTTAGTGCGCCGACGATGACGCTGTAGCGCGAAGCATCACGGTGCACCTCGAAAATTGTTATTTTGGCAGTTGCGCCTCGCTCCTGCCTTGAGCGTGCAATTATCTCCATCTGCACTCGGCAAATTGCCCTCGCGCACCGAATCTCTCCTTTTTTTCTCCTCGCGTACAGGCATTCTTCTTGTTACAACACACACTCGATTCTGCAACGCTTCCTGCGAACTGTGATCGCAACTCTACAACTCCAACCCCTACGAGCGCAATTACATCTCTGCAACTATTCCGCGACTGCAATCACATCTCTACGACTCTTCCTGCGAACTGTGGTTGCAGCTCTACAGCTCTGACTCCTCCTCTTCCTACGATTGCGATTACATCCCTACAACTCTTCCTCCGAACTACGATTACATCTCTGCCACTCGTCCTGCGACATCATATCTCCTTCCTGCGAACCACGATTATATCTCTACAACTCTTCCTATGACTGCAGTTACAGATATAACTCTTCCTGCGGCTATAATTGCGACTACAACTCCTCTTCCTACGACTGCAATTACGTCTGCGAATTACGATTGCAACTCTAGCTCCGATTCCCCCTTCCCTCGACTGCAATTATATCTCTACAGCCCTTCCTGCGGACTGTGCAACTACAAATCCTCTTCCTACGACTGCAATTACATCTCTAGAACTCTTGCTACGAACTACACAGCTATAAACCCTCTTCCCACGACTACAGTTACGTCTCTGCAACTCATCCTACGACTGCAGTTGCAAATATAACTCTTCCTGCGACTATAATTACAACTACAATTACTCTTCCCACGACTGCGTTTACGTCGCTACAACTCTTCATACGAACTGTACAACTATAACCCCTCTTCCCACGCCTATAATTACGTCTCTGCAACTCTTCCCGCGAACTACGATTGCAACTCGATAGCTCCGATCGCTCCGATCGCTCCTTCTCCCCACGACTGCAATTGTATCTGTGCAATTCTTTCTGCGACCACGGTTGCAAATGCAGGTCTTCCCACGAATGCAATTACATCTCTGCAACTCTTGACGCGACTGCAATTGCAATTGCAACCCCTCCGACACCAGCCACGCACGATCGAGTTCTGTTCGCCTCGAGCCTCAGCGACACGCCGTCTGCCATTGCCTGCCGAATCTGCCAACCGCGGGGACCCCTACAACACCAACCACACTCGATCGAGTCCTCGCGCCTTATTACACGCCGCCTGTAACTGCGTGCCGAGAGTCTGTTGCCCTCTACGGCCGCTCCAGCAGCACCGAATCCTCCCACAGCAGAACCGTTCGACAACCCGCTCGAAAACCCGCTCGAAATCCCGGCCGACAAGTTCTGCTCACGGCTCGAGCCTCAAGACGCTGCCTGTCCTGACCGACGGCAACCTTGCACAACTCGAACCGGAAACCCGCCAGCTTCACGCCCCAACATGTGAGGCGGAGTGAACCATGGGTTTTCGAATTACAACGTGGAATGGTGGGCAGTCCTCTCCTCGCCGCAGAGCTAGACTAACGTGAGCAGTCAATGGCATACGGTACGCCCAGGCCTCGCCTCGCCCTGGCAGACCTCTGCATGCTCACTAGAGTCCAGGAATCCGTTTAGCTATCAGCCATGGCGCGAGAACCGGACGTTCCAGGTACGATCAAGCTGCGTTGGCGCGTACGACCAGGACTAACATGTGCAGTCCATGTTTGACATCCTCGAGGCCGACATTGTCGTCATGCAAGAGACCAAGATCCAGCGCAAGGACCTCAAGGACGACATGGTGCTCGTGCCCGGATGGGACGTCTTCTTTAGCCTCCCCAAGCACAAAAAAGGTGAGCAAGTCACAGCGCAGTCATTCGTGTCCTTTGTCCATCACACCTTGGCCGTCCTCCCATGCCTTTGCAATCTGCAGTCCTGTGGCGCAACCTCTGTCATGTCTGCCCTTCTGCCATCATCCTCGTCTCGCCATACTTGCTTGGACCCCCATCAGACCTGCTTGAATCCCTATGGCAATGTGGTCGCAGCAACCAGCAGACGCACGTTTATGCAGCCATGCTTCCAAGGCGGTCGACGTCAGCTTGCAAGTACTCATCCTTGGTCGGACACAACGCCACTCCAGAGAAGTATCTCCTGACGGTGCATGGAGCAATTGAGGCAAGTCAGCGCTGCAAGGACATCTCGGGCCCGCACGAAACGTTGGAGCTATTAATTACGTGGCGAAACGCTACATCTATCACCGCCTGGTATGCCATGTGCTTGCCCTTTACCTGTCTGCATTTCCTGAAGACTCGACTCGGTATCGACTTGAAGCACGAAAGCCTGCGCCCAGTCTGCGTCCAGCCGGCACCGAGCCTACATCCACGAAGCCTATGTCCAGCCTACGTCCGAGTCTGCCTCCAGCCTACGTCCAAGTCCGCAATACCTCCAATTTGCGTCCTGCATCCATAAGCCTACATCCAAGCCTGCAATACTGCCCCTAGCTTGCACGACTGCCCCCAGCTTGCGTCTTGCGTCCCTGCTGACCTCTTAGGATACTCCGGAGTCGCCATCTACACGCGCAACGCGACGTGCGCCCCGATCCGCGCCGAAGAAGGCATCACAGGCGTACTGACCGCCCCCAAGTCGACTACGTCGTTCCGCGACCTCCCCAACGACCAGCGCATCGGCGGCTACCCGAGCCCGGCGCAGCTGTCGGGCCTCGTCGACGAGGAAACGCTCGACTCCGAAGGCCGCTGCGTGGTGCTCGAGTTCCCCGCGTTTGTGCTCATCGGAGTGTACAGCCCCGCGAACCGAAACGAGACGCGAGACGAGTTCCGCATCAGCTTTGTCGAAGCCCTAGACGTCAGGATACGAAACCTCGTCAAGGCGGGAAAGCAGGTGGTGCTCACGGGCGACCTCAATATCGTACGATCGGAAATAGACTCGACCAACCTCGCCGAGAGCTTGCAAAAGGAGGGCATATCCATGGATGAATGGCGGAGCATGCCCGCTCGCCGCATCTTCAACCAGCTCCTCTTTGAAGGCCAAGTGCCCGGCGAGAGGGACGAGGGTCGCGAGGAGCCGGTGCTCTGGGACATTTGCAGATGCTTCCATCCGACGCGGATGCGGATGAACACATGCTGGGACACCAAGCGCAACACGCGGCCGGCCAACTACGGCAGCCGCATCGACTACGTGCTGTGCAGCGACGGGCTCAAGAGCTGGTTCACAGACTCCAACATCCAGGAGGGGCTCATGGGCTCCGACCACTGCCCCGTCTTCGCAGAGGCGGCCGACACTGTCCAGCTAGGGGATCGACAGGTATCCGTCCTCGAGGCCATGAACCCCGCAGACATGTTTGCGGGCGGCGTGCGGCAGCGGGACTGGTCGCCAAAGGACCTGCTCCCCCTCTCAGCGCGACTCATTCCCGAGTTCGACGGGCGGCGAAGCATCCGTGACATGTTCCAGAAGAAGGCTGCCCCTCGTCCCTCGTCTCAGCCGGGGGCGAACTCAAGCCCAAATGCGGAGAGTACCCCGACCTGCGCTATGTCGCGCAGTGACTCGGACGGACCCAAACTCAAAATACCAGAGCGGGAGCCGCATAGCAGCAGCGCTCCGGCTCTCGCCAGCGAGCCTTCTCCATTCCCCGCAGCCACTACGAAGAGGTACGGCGATGGCACGAGCCCCTCAAAGAAGCGTCTCAAGGTGGCGACGGAGGCTAGCAGTAGTAGCAGCGCAAAGACCAGGAGCGCAGGTCAGCAGACGCTACAAGGGTTCTTCAAGCCAAAAGCATCGACTGCCGCCACCGCCACCCTTGATGCCAACGGCGCAAGCGATGGCCCTTCTCAGCGTACGACGCCAACGGCAACGCCTGCCGCCGAGCCTACGAACGGTTCTCCGTGCGGGGAACTGGAGCAGCGAGAAGCGGCAAAGGAAGCCCTGGGGAACGACTCCAAGGTTTTCGACCCCATCGTCGCCAAGGAGTCGTGGTCGAAGCTACTGGGCAAGAGGGTTGTGCCACGTTGCGAGCACAACGAACCCTGCGTCAGCTTCACCACGAAAAAGCCCGGCGTCAACTGTGGTATGAGCCCTTTTTTTCTTTTCCTTTATCCTCACCCCCTACTGCAGTGCGAAACAGACGCAAGAGCTAACTAACATGGCCTAGGGCGCTCGTTTTACGTTTGCCCTCGTCCGCTCGGACCCTCAGGGGAGAAGGAGAGGAATACCGAATGGAGGTGCGGTACCTTTATCTGGAGTAGCGACTGGAATGGAGGTGCTTCAGGTCTATGACGGGTCGGGGTCGCCGAGCTGAAAGTAACGGCTGGGTTGAGAAGGTGTGATGAACATGGTAGAGTACTAGCAGAGCTGCAATCGTGTCTCTGGCGTAGAGTCTTTGTGTCGAGGCATCATCAATACAGGGAAAGGCAGGACCAGCCCAGGACCATTCTAGGACCAGCTCGACACGCGGGTAAAGTTTCTGCTCGCAGTGCATGCCGTAGCAGTAACGACGCAAATGGTGCGCCATGGCCCAGCTGCAGGCAAGGTTGCTGCACCGCAGGGGAGGTAGAGTATCATCAATACATTTCACAGAGTGATGGGACAAGAGCATTATGACAAAGACGCCAAAAGGCAGTTTTTGTTCTTTTTTGGCTATCTAGCGGTAATGACAGTGGTCCCCAGCGTTCTGTCAAGTCTGTCCAGTGACAAAAGAAATGTATCCTCAAGGCAATCATGCCGGCCTGTGCAACTAAACTTTTTCAGATCGGTCAAAGCGATCAGATCTCAACAAGACATAGGAAAAGTACATGAATGAGCGTGAAAGTAGTAAAAAGAAAAAAACAAAAACAAAGAAATCGCAAAGCAAATGCATTAGTGGCCCCCATTCCCTCCCTTCTCAGTGTTCTCTCCTCTCTCCCCTTCGTTTCCTCCCATCCCTAGAGTCCATGAGTATCGAAGTGAAAGAAAGTGTTGGACCTTTTGTTTTTTCGTAGTTGAAAAAGGGAAAACAAAAAAGTGTTGGTGGTGTTTTTCTTTCGTCATGGTGGGGGCGGGGCTGGTTGGTAGGTGGGGCAAAAAGTAGAAGAAGAAAAGGCGTGGTTGAGTGGTGGTGAGTGTGGTGTGAGAGTTGGGTGAGTGTGTGAGTGAGTGTGTGTGTCTGTGTGTCTTTGGGGGAGGGATGAGGGCAAAAGTCCATGGTATCTCGAGACGCCGTTCGGGGCGATGCTTGCTGGGGGAGCAGAGCGCCAATACTAACATAGTGAGGCTGGCAGACATGACTCTCACTCTGCCTTTCGCTTTCTCGGTGTGATTTTCTTTGTCGTGTACTTGTAGTCAGGGTAGAGCGCCTTGTGCTTCCGATCCTCTTCCTCAGCTTGGTTCTGCCAGAAATCTTTGACTTCCTGTGTCTCATTGC
Organism: Trichothecium sympodiale; assembly: GCA_003012115.1. Lineage (NCBI taxonomy): Eukaryota > Fungi > Ascomycota > Sordariomycetes > Hypocreales > Trichothecium > Trichothecium sympodiale. The sequence goes on from PXOB01000239.1 coordinate 8,660, forward strand.
GCCACATGTCGGCGATTTGAGTAGCTAAGAGGCGTTAGAGAGACGATGTTTAAGGAGAGAAGAGAGGACTCACAAAGCTCAGCAGCTGTCATGCTAGGATTTTGCTTGCTGATCTCTTTCGATTTTGCTTGGCGGTAGAGGATCCATCGATTGGGAGGCCGGGGGATATGCTGCTGTTCATTCTCCTCGCTATTCGCTCCGTCACTGGCGATGGTGGTGTTATTACCGCTATCGCTGGCATCTATCAAATCTATGGTTTCGTTAAACCAGAACCATTGGAAGGCTTGGATAGAAGTTACCTACGACAAGTCGATATAAACGTGCCAAAGCCACAGTTTACATTTACATTGCCCGAGTCATCTGCCACTGGACACAAGCGGTATTTGTGCCGTACTGCATCATGATAGATGTTGACTTGCTGCTGTACTCGTTGGCTATGAATGTATAAGTTAGCCTTCGTTGTGATCCTCGAGCTATTCAACTTACCTCAAGTTCTTTGCGGCGTCCAGAATGAAGGCCAGATCCAAGCCATCCGCGATGAAGACATGAACATCTCTGGTGGTCTGGTTGGTGACAAAGGTAATGAGATAATCTTGGGGTATCATGCTTGGTGCCTGCTGCATCCCTGGGAAGGAAGCCATCTTCTCTGAATGTGATTGATGAGAAAAGGTCTAGGGAGCAGCCAAGCGAAATGGATAGATTGAGATGTAAGATGAAAGTATAAATTGGATGGAGATGTAGAATGAAAGTGCAAAATGGATAGATGGAGATGTAAAGTGAAAGTGAGAACGTAGTGATTGTTCCTGGAAATAGTTTATGAGCTCAGCCTCAGGCCACCTTGGGACGAAATCTTTATTGTTCTCACTAGTGAATAGAGAATAATAGTAAGGTACCCAAGGCCCTTAGTATTGTCTTAAAAAGCACACTAGCTGGCCCCCCAAAACCTTTGACTAGTCTATTCTCTCAGTACACCATCTACACCTTCATACTCTTTTGTACATATCGCAACGAGCCTCTGATATCAGAACATCAAGATTCAACCACAATCCCTTGACACACTCACGACGATGGAGAACGCTATGCATTTGGAACCTGCATGGTCTCAGCAAAGGGTTCCGCATGTGCAAAAGGAAGCCTTGGACAAGCTACGTCAGCGACTCACCATTTCATGGCTTGAACGAAACGGCGCAAGTCACTCTGCTCTAGCAGATGTCTCAGGTCAGACTTCTCTTTGGAGATAGTTTGATAATGCTAATGGCCTGCAGGTGTCATTGATGAAGCCATGCATGGCATCGTCATCCTTTTCATGTACAACGATTCTTACACTGATCCACTGCTCGGACGACTCTGGGCATTAAGCGAGCACAACAATATGAAGCCTCCGGATTTCATCGAAGCAATGATCAAAAGATGGTATGCAAATGCAGCTGCATTCATTACCAGAGATCCCGACCAAGGACGGCCTTGGGACGATGCTGCTGCCACATGGGATTCGGCCATGTCAGCTGCGGCTCACTTGGAAGCGAATCTTGGTCTGTTTTCCATTCTTCTGACAGCTAAGGATTGGCAAACACCTGCCCACCCTGCGCTTCGATCTTGCACCCTGGCAATGAACAGTGCCATTTCCATCATCTTCGCAGCATGGCGCATATCTTTCACGGTCACTTACGCCCTCCAGAATCAAATGTTCATGGACATTCCAACTGAGAAGGCCATGACCTGTTTCCTCCAGTCAGCGTGGCAAGTCGTACGCATGGGCTACAACATGCACAACGGAGGACCTGGATTTGAGTTCGGTGCCCATGACGATGAGATTAGGATCAGTCATGATGGCCGAGAGATCATCACTTCCATTTTTGATATTGACTCTGATGACGACAATGATGAAGACGACGATGATGAAGACGACGATGATGAAGCCGACGATGATGAAGACGACGACGATGATGAAGACGACGACGACGATAACTGGCACCCACTGGCGTTTTGGCACCCTGTCAGAGAGACACTTGGTAGCCCATGGGGCAAGTTTTTCAAAAACATTCGGAAGCCAATCTTCCCCAACACGTCTTCAGACGGAGCATCTCAGGATCCTGAAGATCCTAGCCAGCTCCCCTTCACCTACAGAATGCCCAGTACTGGTCTGAATCTTGCCGTTCTTTTTGAAAGCCAATACATTCAATGGCGTGAACGTATGGACAACGTAAGCTGAGTTGACATCTGCCATCATTCAGGACACTTAGCTAATTTAATCTTAGACCGGTCGAGAGTATCCCAGACTCAACTTTGAAGAGCTTGGGCAACAGTTCACGCGTCTTTCCCAGCACACAGGCCTTGATTATTCAGACAATGGCCAAGAGCTAGGAAATGTGAGTACCAGTAATTCACCTTCGTATTGGATTCAAACTAACTACTCCAGGATCTCACCGAGGCCTACATCGTGGGACAGAGCTATAGCGATGTCATACCACTAGTATGTTCATATTTCCTGTCTTGTCGGTTGCTAAACGGGCTTTGATGCTAACACTTTTAAGCTCAAGAAACCAATCTCAGACCTGCGAGGCCATCTTACTTTGCCTTTCATCAACACCGTCTTGAACGCGATACGGTTCAGAAGAGAGCCCGTAGAAACTATGCAAGGACTTGTGATTGAAGCGCATGGAGGACAGGATGATGATGACATGATTTGATACGCCAGGTAGTACTCAGACTAGCATGATGCAAATGTTAGCATCACTCAGCGTAAGAGCGTATGTCGACATTCCAGATGAAAATATAAGCAATAGTGTGCACAGTGTGCACCGCTTTCAGAATCAACAATGAATTCATACATAGTCGCCCATGTGAAACCTTCTTCTAATGCTATCTCTTGGTTCATAATTTGAAGCTACCTTCACTAGTTCAATTTTCCCACCACCATCTTCTGATTCTAAAGTGAAGTGATTGTGGGTCTGTCCAAGCCACGAAGAACGGTGCCATTTCTGCGCACGGTCTTTTTACTGCTCTCACCCTCATATCACTTCTTCAACACACTGCCTTTTATTAAAAGGCCTTCCTCCCCCACCATACCACTCTTTTCTTTCATCATCACTTCCATTAATACACCAAACTTCTTTACTGCAGCTCACTTTGCGTACTTACTATTGCCAATATGGATCCATCATGCTTGGACGCCTCACGCCTTGTCAGCTGTCTTGGTCGTTACTCGACCGCAGAGCTTCGAGACATGCTGGGTCAACCGCTCATCGAGCAACTCGCCGCTCGATACTTCGAGCGTATTTCCCAGGAAAATCTCGAGACCATCCCAGACAATATTGACCCAAGCAACCTCACTGCAACACCTGATGAATCTGGTGAATCTAGTGAGCCCAGACTCAAGAGGCCCCTCAACGCTTTCATGGCTTTTCGCAGTAAGTTTCCATCCATTCTTTAATTTACATGGGATACTGAATCTCAATTCTCCAGGCTACTACTTGAAGATCTTCCCGCGTGCGCAACAGAAGACCGCTTCAGGCTTTCTTACCACACTCTGGAACAATGATCACTTCCGACACCGCTGGACTCTGATTGCCAAAGTTTATTCTTTCGTGAGAGATGAGATGGGTAAGAGCAAGGTCTCTCTGCAAACCTTTCTTACTTTCTGTTGCCCCCTCATGCACATCATTGAGCCAGAGACCTACATGAACGCCATGGGATGGACCGTCGTTTTCGCTGATGATGGAGAAGAGTCTCTGCAGCGAGTTGATTCTGACCCTACTATTCGAGTCATTCGAGCGCTGCAAGTGGAGCTGCCGCAGAGCGAGATGGAACTTCTGAAGGCAATGCTTAGCATTGGCTATCTTCCTCAGGAGAACATGATCCTTCTATCCAAGATGTGGGCTGCTGCATGTGGTCAAGGTATGCTCGCAGCAAGCTCGCAGAGCCCTCAGAATCCACGAGTTTCTCAGAACCATCACAAGCGAAATTTTGTTACGCTTGTAAGCAATGATCCTATCCAGGCGACCCGCGAAATTCTGGGAGATCGATGGGACGACAACATGGTTCAGTCCTGTGGTGTTCGTCATTTCTATGCGGACAATCTCAACTCCCTTGATCACCTTCCATTGCACCCACCCCCACCACCACCTCAGCCCTACTATCCGACTTTCCCGCTGTCTCGGGTTGGACTAGGTCCCCAGCCTGATATCGCATTTGAAAGGGTTCACCATCACAATGCTTTGGACATTGGCAACCCATCGGAGGTCGACGCCCTTATTGACTACCCAGAGATTGATGACGATGGTAAGTTTCATAAGCAAACGTTTTGCAGAAGCCCGAGTCTAATATTTACACAGAGTCCGTCGACGAAACCCTCCCTTATGACCCAAGAGAGGATGTCTGGTATCCTTACTAAGAGAACTACGCACGAGCACCCAATTGTGCAGTATGAGAATATGTTTTTGATTTTCACACTCGTTCAAGGAACAATGCAGCAGCCCGCCAGGTAACAACCGGGCAAAGAATCAATCAGCGAGGGACCATGACAGCAGAGCGTTTTAGCCACTTGAGAGAACAAAAAGGTCATTCATTTTCAGTTTAGCGACATGGACACGACGAAGACGAAGACAAGGCAATGCAAGCGAGAGTTTTAGGTAATTTGAGCGCAAGGAAGAAATTTGTCATTCATTTTCAGTCATTACAGGGGAAAAAAAAGGGGACAGGGCTACAGAGTAGATGCTATCGAGAAACTCCCCCCAAGTCAATTCAGTCCAGTCACTCCTTTGAAAAAAAAAAAAATCCTCAGGTGCTCGCTCCCATCGTTGCTCTCGTCACATCGTAAAGGTTGGGAAGACATGATGCCACCCCCCCCTCCCCCAACCAGGAGGTGAGGGCTGCCCAGCAGGCCAAGCGAGTGCAAAAGGTCTCAGCCGCTTCCTGGCACCTCGCAGCCCAAAAACGGTGTGTCCAGGCCCGACTATGGCAATGCATCCAAACGAGTGACCATACGGAGGAAGGCTAGGAACGATCGACCGGAGTTGTCCACTGGCCAGGCCCCGTTCCCATCCATGACACCACTACCACCACCAACACCAACACCATCCATCCATCACGACGAGACTTCTTGCCGCAGTGTCATCGAAGCCCAGATGGCATGTAGACAGCACTTCCAACTAGTGAATGGGACGTTTGTTGGTGCATGTCTCGCGGGACCTCCTACACTAGGGGTCCCAGAGCCTAGAGCCTAGGGGGGTGGGCGTTGGCGTTGGTTGCCATGCCTTTGCGAAGAAATTCGGGGGGACCGCGTGGCACTAAAGATCTGTAGTCTCTAAGCAAAGACCACCTAGACCCCTCATTCACTATCCCATCCTCTCTCTCCTTTTTCATTAAACTCCTCATGGCCGTAGCAAAGGAAATTTCTGCAGCATTTCAGCCAACCTTGGTTTCGCAATTGTCTCCACAAATTCTTCCTATTGTCCTCAATAGCTGACGCGGCCTTTTTTTATTTTTTTTGCAATTTGAATCCTGGAGTGAATGCAGAAACAGGTTTTGTGCAGCTGCGTGTAGAGATGCTGAAGTGAAAGTGAAGTATAAAGTGAGGTTGGTCTGATATCGCAAAAACCGCCCTTGGTGGATTCTTGCTCCTTGATTGGCTGGGCCGTTGCTTGTTTTGGTCATTAGTGGGGCGAGCCCTCGCTAAGCAGTTCCACACAGTTTGGCAGGTGCATGGCCCACTTTCCATCTTGGCAAGCCTGCTTTTTTTTTCCCATCCTGCTACCCGGGAGCCTAAATTTGCCAGACCAAGTTTGTTTTTAGCAACTTTTTGCCTCGTTAGCTTGAGCAAGTTTCCCCCCCCCCCTCATTAACTTGCTCATTTGAAAATGGGCCATATTATCTTGTGAATTAGGAATCGTTCACCAGGATACGACCAAGTTGCCATGATTTGAAGGGTGGAGGAAGGGTGTGACGTTAACTAGCCTGCTGGAGACTCGTTGCGACTAAAGTGCTCCGTACTCTGCAGTGCGCAGATCAAGGGTCGTCGGGCTAAGTCGTATCTTCGTATCTTCATGACCCACCCTTCCAGCCCCGAGCTTGTCCTTGGACTGAACTTTTGTTCCGCGTACCAACTAAATCTGGGGTAAAGACCGCACCAAAGCTGAGAAAGTGTGTTTGGCCTAGCGGACACGCTCGTGACTTGGTTCCGATAAAAGACGGCCACCATCATCACATCCGCGACTTAGTTGAAGCTTCATCCAGCGATTAGCTTTACCCCAAGGGAACGTGGCCATCGTCGCATGAGGCTGTGATGTGTGAAAGCACATCGTCGTTGCATGCATTACGTACTCCGTGCAATTGACTTTCCACCAAATACTCCGTATGCGCTTCTTCCTTGTTCTCCAGACGCGGAGCGAAGCACATATCGAAGCATAAAAATTCTACGGCGCCAAAAACTTAAGGTGTCCGGTTTGTCGCCCAGAATGTGACGTCAGCTTGCAGCCCGGCATGTGGCTCACCAGCCAGAAGACGGATGAGGCGCAGTCAAGCGCAAGCCGCTGTCGCATAAACATCGGTTGCTGAACGGAGTATCTGCGCCCAAGTTGGTCGCCGTTTGCAAAACTTGGGACTTTCTTGCTTACATGGTATGTGAAATGATTGCAACGCGCCCGCGGCCGCCTAGGTGGACGTCATGAACTCGTCCAACAAAGTCAATTCGTCCGCCCGTTAGTGCCAGGAGCGACAAAACGACACGCCCTTCGACAGCACGACGCAAGGCGCGCCCCGCGCTCCGCCCCTCACGGTATGGCCAGAGACATCGACAGTGGCTGTGTCTGCGTCTGCGTCTGCGTCTGGCGCAGTCAGTACGAAAAAAAGACCAAAACGATACACAGGTACGTCGCGTGTAATCAGAATCAACCTTGCACACAAATTTCCCACGCGCGCGAGCAAGCCTCAAGAATGAATGTGGCATTTCCCGTCTGCCCAAGTTTCGCGCTTCAGCGCTTAGCGGCGTCTAGCTTGTTCCACTTGATCTAATTGTGGCATCAGAATACTCCGTATCCCCCCGGATCGACGCTTGTTACAACATACGGCCGACTGTGCGAGGACTGGATAGGATACGGCCAATCATGTACTGTGTGTGTGCCATCCGGATGCCATACTGGCCTCTTCCCCGGCCGGTTGCAATTGAGAAGGGAGAAGGGGTGCATTCATGAGGGATGGGTTGCGAGGCTAGCTGCAAAGGCTGCTAAATTGAGCGTCGTCGACGGCTGATGAGGATTCGTCCATCTCTCAGAAGCTAGACCATGTCGCGCGTCGTGGTAGGACTTGGTGGGAGGACTTGGTGGGCGCGACGACATGGTTCGTCGTTGGAATCCCGCGGGTCGTGGCTGGACGCTCATCCATCGTGGACGCTCAGTGGTCGAACCTGCTGCGTGACCAAGCGATTAGTGAACAGGCACCGACAGGAAAGGCGACGCTTGACAAGGGCTGATCAAACATGGGCGCGAAACTACCTCCTGGAAGCATTCGACTATGCTTGCTTGGGTTTCCCATCTTTACGCGGGAAGCCGGTGATGAGCCGGCATGCTTTGGCGGGAGCCGCGGCGCGGCAAAGTGTTTCATATGCCATCGCTCTTCTCTGAGAGTCGGAAAGCTTTCCAGCCCCGTTGACATCTTTATCGCGACCCAGACGTGTTGATAGATCAGCCAGTAGAAGCCGCAGAATAGACGAGCTCTTTCTGAAGCCTGTTGGTTCATAGTGGACCTTGATGGAGAGGAGAAGGAGGGGAGGGGGGGGCTTGTTGATGGCTGGTTTCAAGGCAAAATCTCCATCTGCGTATGTAATGTCCTCGGGAAGTTGGCTGCGCACAAATTGTAAACTCTCAACAGATTTGTCAGAATCTTTACTTGAACATGTTGTTGTACGGGTGCGTAATCTGTTTCATTGTGATGACCCGATACATAAATGATGCCATAGGAAAGAAAAGTTATGCATTGAAATGGGACTCCAGTGGGGTCCTTGTCGAAGAAAGGAAAAGTTGATGACTAGATGCTCTGTCTCGTCTTCCCCCCCGCACGTTTCCATAGCTTGACTCCGTCGCCGGTCCAGTGACCAAGCGGAATTGACACCGCGTCCAAACAAGCTCTCGTTTTCTTCTTCCATCGTGTTGAAACATGGAATCGTCATCTTCCTTCGTGCTGAAACGTGGCTTGTGTTTTGAGCATCTGCAGAGCCAAAATCCGAACCTTATTCCTCGACGCTAGAGGGACGTCCTTCTTGGTTGACCACAGGAAGAAAACCTTGAGTGGCCGTTTTGCTTTTGCCACAAGATTTTTGCCCAAAGGATTTTGCATGACGGTGACGAACCCCCGCGTCTCCCATAAGCGCCCTCCCAACCCGCGGAGAAGACCGGAGCCGGCTGTCGTATACTGGCTTGAGACTTTATTTCTCAGGTTGGATATCCTGAGGTTCGGCGGTCTTCGCCTGTCCTTCATTCTGGATTGGGAAAGTCGGGACGATTGCAATAATCGTCGAATGTGGTTTGACCAATGTCAATGAGCATTTCACAGTCGGGGGTTCTGCAAGTTTCATTCCACATCTTCTCCCGATAGATGCAACCGCAGCGACTCCACTCATGAGCAACCAAGTACCAGCACATATTCGCGGACGCTGATAAAGTCGCAACTCTTGTGTGTGTGTGTGTGTGTATGTGTGTGGCGTAAGGATAAGCTTTGTTGTTTAGGTTTTGTCAGACTGTCAAGCTTGCGCAGTGTAAGAGGGAAGTGGTGTATCTGCGTGAGATTTATAACCAACGGTCAAGTATCTCGCTTGTACAGTCATCTCGCTTGTACAGTCATCTCGATTGTCCAGTCATCTCGATTGCCCAGTCAGCTTGCTTGCCCAGGCATTCGACTGCGCCGTTGCGGCTGTCGCGGTACAGGCAAAATGGCCAGCGATGCATGCAACAAGATGGCCAGCACATTGGGCATCAAATCGCCACCAACAGGGGTCTGCTCGGCCTTTTTCTCGCAAACCATTGCCTGTGCAGGGCTATGTGTGGGGTAGCGCTCTCCCATCGCCGCCAAGGCTTCACCTAGCAGTCTACTACATCTGACAACGCAAGGAAAGTGTGTTGGCTGCCTCGCAAGGATTGTCGCTCTCGTCTGACGGCAAATACGCACGGTATTCAGTAACCGAGGGAGACACTGCGTGTGTTCTATCACGGTTGCAGCTTCGGAGAAACCTTGGTCTGCTTTTCTCCGGCCATCGGGGGGGGGGGGGGGGGGTAATGTTGCCTTTCATGCAGGCCTTGTCCTTGTTTGGCACACACGAACATCTGACTGCGGCGGGCGGGGTCGCCCACGTTCCCAAGGAAAACCCCCGAACCGGCAGCAGTAAAGCAATTAACACCGTTATCAGCGACGGTGAGCAAGGTACAAGTTGCCAACGCCCCCCAAATACGTTATGAGGGGTGTAAGACGGGCATCACGTGGGGGCACTGTGACAGACACGTGAAGCACAGTAGAGCAACCTTTGCCGTAGCAACGAGTGTTGGCATTATAGACAAAGGGAAGAAGAATATGGGAGATGAGTGACCACCATAGACCCGAAAGAGAAGGTGAAGCGTTTGTCGAAGCGACCTCTCGTGAAATGTGTCGCATATCTCTTCTTCTCTGCCATCTTCCCATCCTGTTGATGGTATCTCCCTCCAAATGGGTGTGCAGGATGCAACGTCGGCAGATTGCATGCTGGACGGACATTGTGGCAATGTCCGATCCCATTTAGGCTAGAACGCCACCTGCACAAGCGAATGTAATATTTGCTGC
>PXOB01000240.1:0-98151 GCA_003012115.1 Trichothecium sympodiale
CCGGCAAGCCAGACTTGGCTGCAAATGTCACAAAGGGCGAGAACGGGACGACGCTCGTTGCGGGAGCACTCTCGGTCACCATCGATCCAACCCCTCACAAGTTTGGCATAAACTTCCACGGCTCCAATGGCGGCAAAACCATCACGTCTCTGGGCGAACGTAGCGTTGGGTTTGCCTACACGCCTGCCCCTAGCACCCCCATGCAGCTGAGTGACATGAGGGACTTTAAGCACTACATGTTCTACCAGACCAGCCTATCGGTAGGCGAGTCGGTCCACGGTTTGGGCGAACGGTTTGGGGCCTGGAACAAGGTCGGCCAGGTCGTCTCGCTGTGGAACGCCGACGGCGGCACATCCTCTGACCAGGCTTATAAGAATGTCTCCTTCTGGATGAGCAACAAGGGCTACGGCGTCTTCATCGATGATCCAGGCAGGGTGGAGCTGGAGATTGGAAGCGAACGAACCTGCCGCGTGCAGGCTGCTGTTCAAGGCCAGAGGCTGAAGTGGTACATCATCTATGGGCCAACGCCAAAGGAGATACTCAAACGCTACTCCGTCCTGACCGGCAAGCCAGGCAGGATTCCCAGCTGGAGCTTCGGCCTCTGGCTCACCACTAGCTTCACCACCAACTATGATGAGGCCACCGTCACGAGCTTCCTGGAAGGCATGAAGGCCAGAGGGTCCCCCGTAGATGTGTTCCATTACGACGCGTACTGGATGAAGGCTTTCAAATGGACAGACTTCGTCTTCGACCCGGAGCGCTTCCCGGACCCCAAGGGGCAGATTACGAGGCTGAAGGAGAGCGGCCTCTGCAAGAAGGTCTGCGTGTGGATCAACCCTTACGTAGCGCAGAACGGTGCCCTGTTCAAGGAGGCCGCCGAACACGGCTACTTGCTGAAGCGCAAGAACGGCGACGTGTTCCAGTGGGATCTGTGGCAGGCCGGCATGGGCCTGCTGGACGTCACCAACCCGGCAGCCTGCGACTGGTACGTAGCGTGCCTCAACAAGCTCTTCGACATGGGCGTAGACACGCTCAAGACCGACTTTGGTGAGCGTGTTCCTACGCTCGACGTCCAATGGCATGACCCCTCTGTGGATCCCGTCAAGATGCACAACTACTACGCCTTTGCTTACAACAAGGTCGTGTACGAGGCGCTGCAGAAGCGTTTCGGCAACGAGGAGGCGCTCGTCTTTGCGCGGGCGGCCTGCGCGGGCTCCCAGCGACTTCCGCTGCATTGGGGCGGAGACTGCGAGTCCACCCCCGAAGCGCTGGCCGAATCCGTCCGGGGCGGCCTGAGCCTGGGCATGAGCGGTTTCGTCTGGTGGAGCTGTGATATCGGCGGCTTCGAGGGCTCGCCTCCGCCGTGGATCTACAAACGTTGGGTGGCCATGGGCTTGCTGTGCAGCCACAGCCGTCTCCACGGAAGCCGATCGTACCGCGTACCTTGGGTCGTCGACGACGATGACGCAACCGAGGAGGGGTGCTCAAAGACGCTTGCCAAGTGGACCGCTCTCAAGTCGAGGCTGATGCCGTACATCTACGCTCAGTCCATGGAGTCGATGGAGGCAGGCATCCCGCTCTCACTTAGAGCCCTTGCGATTGAGTTCCCCGAGGATCAGACGGCATGGCACATCGACCGGCAATTCATGCTTGGCTCCCAGCTGCTCGCCGCTCCCGTATTCGACGAGTCGGGAGAGGTAGAGTTCTACCTTCCCAAGGGTAAATGGACATGCTACTTCACCAACGAGGTCAAGACTGGTCCTGGCTGGTTCAAGGAGAAGCACGGCTTCGGCACGCTGCCGCTCTATGTCCGGGAGAAGTCCATACTCGTGCTCGGAAACAGGACCGTCGTTGGCCCCGTGTACGACTACGCCAAGCATGTCGAGGTTGCCCTTTACCAGGTTTCGCCAGGTACCAAGACAACCTTGGTAGATAGTGAGGGCAAGACGCTGGGTGCGTTAGAGATTGGCGATGATGGAAAGCTAAAGAGTACATCGGGCCTGACTGGTGAGGTCCGGGTGTCCGAGAAGGGGCGTTCGTTAGATGGAGATGCCCCTTGCACCATCGAGTCACTCTAGAAACACAACTGATAATCGCAATTCTCAACATGACGCCAAATGCCACAATTCTAGAATTCTTAGAGTACAATAGAGCACAGATATTCAAAACGTATCATAAACCAGATCCGTCATCTCTCCCACCCGTCGTGACCTCGTCGTGCCAATTACATCAATTCTTGAAACTTTGGAGCGTTAGTCATGTGCTGTATAATGAGGAAAATGAGAGAAACTTACATTCTCCGGCGAGTTTGAAATCTCCTCGAACGCCTGTAGAATATCAAAGCCCATAGCCAATAATGGCCCATACGTATCATCAATCGCCTACGATTTGTTAGGACTATGATGAGTTTCCCCAAAAAGTTGAACTCACCCAGCTGAGAATTGTCTTGTTCGCCTTATGGCCCTTGTTCTGTCTTACCCCCATTAAAGCTAACCCTTGCAAGGTCAATGTAGATAACGGGCTAGGAGGTACTATGGGGGCTAGGATACCACCGGCATCTGAACCTTCTGAGGCCAAATGTGGCACATATGTCACTAGTGGGCTGTTCTGGCGACAGCTAATGATAGTGCCAATGATGTTTCCCGTGGCATCTTTTGCCCTGACAATGCCGCAAGCCTTTGGTTCAGAAAGGGCAGCGCGGTAAAGCTCGACCACTTCTGGGCTAGCGTGTGCCCGAACGTGGTTGAGCACTACATCGGCGTTGTCCAGCCCATGAATGAGATCAAAGCTGATGTTGGCTCTCTGTATGCTCGGTAACAGACCTTCAGGAGCGGCCCAGTTACCTAGATCATTGATGATCATGTTGGTTAGACGGCGGGGAAACGAGGTATCCCAACCGCTGGTCGCAAACCACTCCTTAATGGCGTTGACATCGCCCTCTAGCGGGATGCCGAGGAAGACACTAGGAAAAGCCATACCGACTTGTACCTTTTTGACGTTGCCATTGTCCATGAGACTCTTCAGTGCTCGGCGGTGCAAGGATCTGCCAATAGACACGCTTCGTTTTCCGGGATCTACCAGCAAAGCACCAATCATACCAACTCCGCCAGTAGAATAGGTAGCTGCAAAGCCATAAAGTGCTCTTGTGCTACTGTTTCTAACAACGAAATGGGCCTCCTTGATGTTGGATTTGAAAGACTCAAAGCTCGAGGCGGTGGTAGAGCGAAGAAACTGCAGATCTGGAGCACTGGCCCTGTGCACCGCTCGCAACAGATCTTCCAAGCCGCTGCCATCGCGCTCCCTGTCGTACTCTTCCACGAGCCAATGTTGCCTTGACTTGTTTACCTTCTTGCTCTTTCTTAGAGTTCCTGGCAGGCTTCCATTGGGAATAATCTCTCCCACGAGGGCACGCACCAAGGCGCGCATGGCGTGTTCGGTGAAATCGAAAGTACAGATATAAGTTCCGATGGATTTGTCCATGGCAAAATCATAGGGCGAGCTGACAGCAACAACCAGGAGCTGTTTCTTCTGTCCCCTACTCCGAAGCATGGAGCACATCATGTCAACGTGCTTGGTGAATCCTGCCTGGTAAAGGTTGCGGTTCGCATCAGCGGTGACAATGATGATGCACGAGGCCCGATTAATAAGGTTCTCGTGGACGGGTCTCACACCATTGGCCGTATAGCTCGTATGTAGAAGTTTCCCGTTTCGACACCTTGCCAGTTCTCTACCGAATTCTCTAAAAACACCCTCGCCACTCATAATAGAGCCTCTTTCACGATCTCGGTGGGCCCATGACTCGTGATTTGTCGGCATTGCTGATTGACCGTTTGTCTTTGACTCTAGCAGGCTTCTTGTCAGTCTCGAAGCAGGTAGCGGTTTTACCAAAGGTGTCAGAAGAAGGATTTCCTCAGATGGATGCAAGGAAGAGGATAAGGGCAGAAGCTTCTCCTTGTCCCGAGTAACAGCGATGGAGTCATCGTAAGCCTTCATAGATAAGGCTAGGTGGGATGGATGTAGCTGCGATAGGAGTGGGATGCCTGGTGGGTTGAGAGCCTTTGACCATGAGGTGCAAATAGACTTCAGGTGCAAGACCCTTCTAAGGGATGTGAATATCCTCTCTTTCGTTATTATGCCATTCTGGTACCCAAGCTTCATACCCTTCAGTGCCTCCAGCTGAACATCGTAAGCACGACACAATAGCACCAGGTCACATCCTGCCTCCATAGCCATGACCACGCCATTTTGTACACCCAGCTCATGACTGAGAGCCTCCATTTCGAGACACTCGGAAATGGCTACACCCTTGAAGCCTAGCTCGTTTCGCAGCAAGTCGTCGACGACTTGGTCTGAGAGGCATGCGTGGCTCACGTTCATGGAAGGGTTTGATATCCCACATCCGCCGACAAACATGGCGTCCAATCTTCCGGAAGCAATGGCGTTTCGGAAAGGCACCAAAGCGCTGAGACTCAACTCCTCCAATGTCTGCGTGATGATGGGAACATCAAGATTTGATCCTAGAAAGTCGAGGTTTCCATACGACGGGAAATGTTTGCCACAAGAGGCCATACCCGCATCTCTGATCCCCCTCAGAGCAGCAAGGCCGTACTGAGATACCTCTTGGGGATCGTCTCCTGTAGCACGGACACCAAGCGGTTGGTACCGGGCATTATTCAATACATCAAGCACCGGACCAAGCATTAGATTCACGCCGCAGGCCGAAATCTCTGTGGCTGTAGCTTTGGTGATTTCGTATGCTAGGTCGGCTCGGCCGGTGGCCGCCACTCCCATGGCGCTCGGGAACTGACAAACATAGTCTTCGTCGAACAGACTGTTAACACCGCCATTTTCTTGGTCCAAGGCGATTAGTAAGGGTTGAGGATGGCCAGCATTCTTCGCAATAGTTTGAAGCTCTTGGACTAATCTAGCGGTCTGTTGAGCAGCTGTGCCGACATTAGAGGTTAGCTAGCAATGATCAACATTGGATGTCAAGCTCTACATGCAGGCAGTAAAGCAATGGAGAATAGAGCACGCAGTATAACGAATGGGAGCTGAAACGGGGAAATGGGGCAGAATCTACCGACATTTTAGGTTCTTGGCTGTCAAGATGATCGATCCGAGGTGGTGCTCCTCGATGAGGTTCCTGATCTGGGGGGTAACCTCTGTGCCATCCCATCCCATAATTAGGGTCTGGCCTATAGCCCTGTAGCGTTGTCAAAGGTAGTTAGCATACTTTACATTAATACCCACTATCGTAATGTGAAGATGGGATGGGGTCGAGCGAGCTGTCAACAGCATGTTTGGAAGTAATGGTGTAAGTCTCCTCTCGTATTGGCACGAGCATGACCATGGGAGCAATAAGATGTGCGCCTGCATACCAATCGAGATTCTGCCATAGTGGGTCTAAGTCGCTGCCGGCAGAATTGCTTGACATTATGAATATGACTCTTGTCCAGTCTCTTATTTATAAGGACCGACTGGGTATGTTTGGAGGAGGCGGCGGCGGCGGTGGTGGTGGATGTCGAGGGGACCTGAGTGTGCTACGCTATCACCACAGCATTGGCTAACAGATATGATTTCGCTGATCAAGTAGTTCCTGATAGGAAAAATAGATTTGCAAGATGATGCGAATTAACCTTGCTGACAGAGGCTCTATGTGGTTGCGCGCGCGAAGGCAACGATAGACTATGGGGAGGTTTACGAGGGGCATCATTTCAGGGTTCACCAACAAGGTCCAGTGCGGCCCTTCGGCGAATTACTGATTACTTGGCTCTAAGCCTCTAATGTCCGAGGTGGGAAGGTGAACTGGCGTTGCATCCTTCCTGCGTCGTTCGTGGGGCTAAACATCGGTTAAAATTGACGCCGCTAAATCCCATTCCGGGGGTGGTCTCGCTTACTCCACCACTCACTCTCCACCACAATGGAGAAGTTGGAACCACATCCTTCCCGCTTGACGCTTGCTCCACCCACAACCTGCCAATTCAATTCAACGTTACATGGATGGAGCCAAGAAACGACAATCGATGTGAACGACAACCTTGTGACTGAAACCGTGCCATGCAACTGCTTGCGACAGGTTCCATATGATTCACATGCCGTTTTCAAAATTTCTGACTCGTTGCCAATGTGCGAGTGGCGACTCATCGGGAGTTAAACTACGGCGAATAGCAATGCAGAATTTTCCCACCAGCCCGCAATGTCCGACGTAAGCGGAACTACATGTACATGACACCTTGTACGCTTCGTGGACGTTGAAGTTTAACTTGCTTCTGGAATCTCCGCACTATCAGATGGAGCATAAAAGGTTTCGGTAGTTCGGCGGAGTGGACCTTACACTATCATCGGAATGGACACTTTCAGAACATGTACAGTACATGGCAACTCCTCTAGTAGGATTTGTGACGGTTGGATAAGCTCCCATGGCACCAGCCATGGCGCGACGTGACAGTGACTTTCAGCCATGGATTCCGTAGTGCCGTTGGTCACACTGGTCAAGCAGCAGAGTTTTGCTGGATGGATCGTCAAATGCTGCTACCATCGGCTAGATTTACCGCCCTGTTGAGGCGTTTGTAATCGGCCGTCCAGAGATACTAGAATACGCCGCGGCCACCAAAATCTATCCTTTATTCTCATCCTGTTATGGAGTCTATTCACAACACTGACAGGACCTACAGTCCTTTGATACACCTTCAAAGAGACGCAATACACATTTTCAACCATTATCCTCCTTGATGCAGCTCTTTCTACGCTCACGACCATGCCTATCGCACTCTCTCCTCCCAACAGACCCAAGAATGGTCTCACAAAATTCACCAACTGCCGTCTGCTAAAGGGCAACGAGTTGGTCGAAGAGGACCTTTGGGTCAGCTCGGTGTCGGGCAAAATCATCCATAGCCAAGCATCGTTCTATGACGAGCTGGTACTTCCCGACGAGACCATCAACCTTGGTGGACGTATCATTGCCCCCGGAATGATCGATGTCCAGCTTAATGGCGCCTTTGGCTTCAACTTTTCTACGCTCTTGCCCGACATGATGCAATATGGCAAGAGTGTCAGGGAAGTGAACCGTCTGATGATTAAGACTGGTGTTACATCCTACCTCCCCACCATCACTAGTCAAAAGCCGGAACTATACCAAAAGGTATGTCTCGAGGCTGAGTATTCTCGCCTAGTGTCTGTGGATACATGCATAGGAGAAGCATGGCTGACAGCTTCGGGTTCCTGCAGGCTCTTCCCTACCTAGGCCCATCTGGCCGTTTCCGGCTTGCACACGACGGAGCAGAATCATTGGGTGCCCATTGCGAAGGCCCATTCCTTAGCCCGACCAAGAATGGCGTGCATGATGTTGATGTGCTGCAAGAAGCCCACAGCTTTGCCGACCTCGAGGCTTGTTACGGCAAGGACAACCTCGCCCCTAGCACGGACGATGAGCCTATCCCCATCCGTATGATCACGGCCGCCCCAGAGCAGGGTAAAATGATGGATCTGATCCCCGAGCTCCGCTCAAGAGATATCATCTACTCTATTGGCCACTCAGAGGCAACGTATGAGGATGCGTCAAATGCCGTTGGAAAGGGTGCTAGCATGATTACACACCTATTCAACGCCATGAGGCCACTTCATCACCGCAACCCAGGCATCTTCGGTGTCTTGGGCATCGCCGAGTCACTTCCGAGACCGTACTTTGGCATCATCTCTGACGGTATTCACCTCCACCCTACAACCATCAAAATTGCTTTCAACGCGCACCCTGATGGCTTCATCCTTGTGACAGATGCTATGCACTTGGTCGGCTTGCCGGATGGTGCCTACCCTTGGACCAATGGTGAATATACGTGCAACATTGTCAAGAAGGGGTCCAAGCTATTGTTGGAAAACTCGGAGACCATTGCAGGAAGGTAAGCAACTCACTCTGCCGTGGGATTCGCCATGGCGAGACTGAAGGCTTTGTCAGCTTTCTTGGCTGCATCGGACAATTTTTGCTGACATTATGTTGCCTTTGTAGCTCCATTACGCTGCTCGAGTGCGTTAACAATTTCTTGCAATGGACAGGGTGCACGATCCCTCAGGCGCTAAACGCCGTTACCGCGACGCCCGCGGCAATGCTCGGTCTTCAGGGCGTCAAGGGAACTCTAGCTGCCGGGGCGGATGCAGATCTTGTCATCTTCTCTGAAGACACTCAAAACACCGGAGGCCGGTTGGTGCTCGACGAGGTTTGGAAGTTTGGCACTAGGGTGTCGCGAACTGAAACGGTTGTATAAAGGCAGACTACTCCGTAGGCGTTGCCGCAAAGTTTCTTTTTTTGGGAGTGAGGGGTCGTCATTTTTGTTGCGCTTGAGCATTTCCTTCTTTCATTCCCAAACGGATACAGATATATAGATCTGGTCATAGATGTTGCAGTAAGGCTTCAGACGTAGCATTTAGATGGTGTTAGGCTCAAGATTGTGTCAGAGTCCATTTTCAATCCGAAACATGTCACAATCGTAAACCATCCTCACTTGAGCGAGAGCGAACAAGCCGTGAAACGATCGCGACAAGAAACAAGTGCTAACCCATCCGTCTGCATTGCATGCCGCGAGTGCCCACTTGACTCTTCTCGAATTGGCAAGTCAACAATCTTCAGGCACCCAGGATAGGATTTTGTCTACGGAGAAGGTAGTCGAGAACATGTACTGAGCCGTGCCTAGTTTATTCCCCAGAACTGCCATCTTTGACACATAGTTGTAGATATCTCCAGAGACGCATGAAGTCAGGATTACATAGTCCCTTACAGAAGCATCACTTACAGCTCTTATTCTGGTATAGGTGACGCGGCAGATCTCGATCCGAGGAATGAAGGGTCTCAGATTTGGATATCTTCATCGTGGACATGGCTGCATGATCTGATCAAGGCGCGACTTTTTCCGGATATCGACGCCTCATCAGCCCCCTGGATTTTTCCAGCCCAATAGTGGCCAAGCTAATCCGCATGCGACTGTGAGTTGCGGAATCGGATTCTAAAGTAACCCAGATGCAGAAATACAACACCACCTCGTACGGGCGAGTCCCAGAATATAACATTTGGCCGATTCTTACCAAACCCTTGATCTATAAGGGCTTTCCTAGTCGAGGGGATCGGGGATAGCTGGATCAAGGCAATTTTTGTTTGAAGGAATCGCTCAATACAGGTATCGCGATCTGCCCAAGGGACTCAACTCAGCTTAGAAGCGACGCAGGAGGCAATCAGGTGGTGGGAGGGACGGTATGGTCCGAGCGGCCGCCTCAGCATCATGGGCAGATCGAGAGCGGGAGCGAGAGGAAAGCCGATTGCTGTTAGTACACGGCATACAAGCGCTCTATTCCAAGGGCTCTGACTTCGATATCTGTGACTCAAGTTCTGTTTTCCCCGCATCCATTCACATGACTGTCAAATGTTGTATGTAGTAGCTGCATACTGACTTGCAATGTCTTTTGAATGCCTCCGTGAAGGGTGCCTGGATCAGCCATTCACAGATGAGGAATAGGCCCCTCCTCCATCCAAGCTTCGGCTTCGGCTGCTTTTCCAGTGACTTTAGTGGCCTGGGCACTGGGCAGTTCCTGGTCACTCACCCTTAACCTGCCCAGTCTAGGTGATCTGGGTGAAGAGGATGCACACCAATATTGCGAAAACGTCAGTACGGAGTGGTTGATACTGCTTCGCCGCTGCTCATTCGACGATCGGGTAACGGGAATGTCGCCGTTATCGGAAGCAGAGAAGCTGAAGGAGGGTCAGGATTGCAATCTCGACGGCTGACCTGAACCATGATGCTGATAACTGTAGTGGTGGTGCCGCAAGCCTATTATCTCGTTGGGCTGGATGAGGAAGAGGAAGAGGAAGCCCTGCTAGCCTCCTCCGTATTTCTCCTGCCTGCTTTTTCCCAGCCCCAGAGATATGAAGAGGGTCCTTCTTTTAGGCCTATGGGGCAGACCCCCCCGCCCGCCGGCGCCAATTACAGCAGGTGATGGAATGGATAGCCCCGGAGCCCGCTAAGGATGGTAGGGGCCTCGGGGGCACCAGCGCTGCGCGCAAGTCGCAAGATTGCATGGCGACGGCGGCCAAAGATTGCCATGCTGCGAGGACCCGTGCGGTGCAGCGCAGCCGTTGCGGTTGTGTAATCTGTATCCCGTAGTGTGGTTCTGGTCTTGAATGTGCGCCTCCAGCTCTTCTATTCTATTCTTTGCTTGTGGCAGGACGAAAGGCATTACTACTAGCCCAATACCTACGGCCGACCCAGGCTCTTTCTTTCCACCCCATCACAGTCACTCCTTTACAATATTCAACATTCAGTACGACCATATCTATAGTAATAGCGACGCCACCATCCTGTACGGAGTACTATCTTAACGTCCCCAAGACGACCATCGCCATCGCCAGTAGCAAATCGCAAAACCTCGATCCGCGGCACCCATCATCGCCGACTATCCTTCCGAGCTTACATGACAAGCTCGACCTGAATATAGCCTACGTGCCGAATACGCCTCGTTAACCTATCGACCGGAGTTTGGATCCCCCTTTCGCAAATTCGTAATCCGCAAACCGAGAATCAGCAGATGCGCTGGCGCTGAAGAGCCGGCAGAGGTATGCCATGGCGGCTTTCAACCCGATGCAGACCATGGCCTCTGGCGTCCCAACTGGCGATATGGGCATGAATCACAACGGCCAGCACAACATGGGGATGCATCATTTCGAGCAACAGTTGCATTTTGATGACGCCCTCTTGTAAGTTTCAAAGCAATAGTTTGTCTTGCCCAGAAGCGTCACGGCTGACAACGGCCTTTCAGAGACGGAGGTGCTTTACCTCCTCTTCCCTTCACCTCGAATTACGACTTTGACAGTTTCGCAACCACTTTTGAAGACCCCTTTTCCTACTCAACGCGACCCTTCGAACCGACCCTCACCCCAAATCAGCACCATACACATCAAGATGTTCTTAACGAGGAGCCCTCACCCCAGGAACTGGACGACAAGCTGCTCGGTTTCTCAGAGCCCATTATTACGGCAGGGACTATTGGGGATATGGGGAAACCTGTTGACCTGAACATGACTGCTGAATTGTACGGCATGTTTTTCGTTGCCGAAGATGTGTTTGGGGGTGAGAATACTGGCCGGCCACTGGAATTGACCTGCTATCGGCGGAACCTGTGGCAATGCTCGGGACAAATCACCATGCCCAGAGCGATCACACATGTGGTTGATGAGAATGGGCGTCAAACTCCCATCGCCGAAGTCTCTGCTACAATCAGTGCCAAGGAATCTATCGAGGGGAAGCCCACCGAGATCATCTCCATCCCATGGAAGAACTCCAATTTGCAAGGCCCCGAGGATCCCAAGGTAGTTGGGCCTCCCCCAAGCATCCCTCTGGACTTGGTCTCGGCCAAAGACCTTGATTCCGGATGCATCACTGTGCCTGTTGCTTGGAAGAGGTTACAGTTCAAGCACGCGACGGCCAACAATGGAAGGAGGAAAGGTCTCCAGCAACATTACGTGGTACAAATCAGCTTGGTGGGCAAGACCAAATCAGGGGAAGATGTCAAGATTGCCGAGGTGCTCTCAAGTCCCGTCATCGTTCGAGGCCGCAGCCCCCGCAATTTTGACAGCCGAAAGGATGTGCCGCTGATGAGCGACAAGAAGATGGAGAGGAGAAATACGGCCAGTTCCGTTGACACTGCAACAATCAAGATTGAAAGAGAGAACCTCCTAGCCCAGAAACGCTCAGCATCTGGTGACGCGGTGAGTGTCATTGATCTCCCCTTCCTGCTTCTTTTGCCAAGCATACTGATGATGAGCAGAGCATCGAATGGGTAAACCAGCCATTGGCGCAACCTAATCAGACCCCCCATCCGGCCAAAAGGATAGCTCTCTCACCTACCTTTTCCAAGCCGCCAGTACCAGGATGGTCAATCGACGGCACCCCAAATAGCAAATCCAACGTCCCACGGAGCGCCTTGAGGCAGAGTACTACCGCACCGATCAACCTGTCACTATCAGAGGACGAGAGGAGTCCCAACCGCTCTAGCGCCGAGCTCCCGAGTCCCCAGCTAAACAAAGCCAATGTCGCCGCGGGACAAGCTGCAGGAAGTAGCCCTCCCGAGGAGGCAGAAGCGCTCTACGAGTACTTCCCTTTGAGCGTGGATGACTGGTGAGTCGTCACCCTTTCGGCTTTACAGTATACAACCGCTGATCCATTTCTAGGATGCCCCCTGTCGATGCTGTCTACAGACCACATGTCGTTCACCACACCATTGTGCCTCCCGAGGTCAAGGCTCAACAGATTCAGAGCAAGTCCAAACGGTACTTTACCGTTGAATGAGTGATGATACTACTAAGTTGATGGAGTGATGGGAAATCGGGGGAAATCATTTAATGATTTAATGATGCCCTTATCATAAGGAGTTCTATTGTACCATATTTTTTTTTCTACACACTGATTGGCAATTTAGGTCTGTTGGTTTGTCTAGAAGGGGGGTGAGGACGGATCCCCCCGGACATGTAACGTTGGAAATGGGGACTGTTATACCCAGAGCAGAGATAGCAGAAAGGGTCTCCTGACTTGGAAAAGAATTGAAACAGCGACATTAGCGTTGATCCAGGCAACCTTGCGACATTGGAATCACATGAAAGTAACGACACCTTTAATGTTCCTCTTGAAGGTCATCATGAAAGCACGCATAGAAGCTTCTAGTATTCATTCTGAGCTATGCGAGAAAAATCAAAGGTGCAGCTTAACCCCCAATGATGCGTATCTGTACAATCTAAGCGAATGGTATCTAAGACTCGACTAGAATTTCCCTAGAGGATCCCACTATTTGGGGACAAGAAGTATGATAAAACCATGAAAAGCGTTCAACTCAAGTTGTTCCGGGGTTTCCAATTTTGACCAGCAAATTCAACATGATTCCGGATCTTGGTGCGGCGCCCTTTAAGCCGCAATGGCGTTGGGCTGACGCAGCATTTGCTGTTCAGGATTAGGCGTGAGCCTCTTGTTGAGAGCCGGCTCCGGGATGCGTGAGGCCATGCGATCAGGGATCAGATCCGGCGAGACGGAACGCACGGGGTACTCTGTCGCGGGCGTGGCGCGTAGGAGGCGAGAGGTTGTGGGCTGAGGGGCGAGGATGGTCGGCGAGGTGACTTCCTCCACCTTTGTCCTGGGAATGATACCGTTGCCAGTGCGGACCTTGGAGGGAAGAATCTGCTCGAAGCCTTGCTCGAGAGCGACCTTTTCAATACTCTTGAAGTACTGTGCATTGTGTCGATTAGTAAAAGGCTTGGTTGGGGCCTGGAACATGTTGCTGTGTAAACTTACCTTGACGGTTTTGACCCGGAGCTCCAGCGTAGCATCCTCGTCGACGACGATCATGGGGTGAGGGTGCAGTTGCAGACTGGAGAGAGTCCACATGTGATTGACACCCTGCTCGATGCACTTCTGAAGAGCAAGCGCCTTTCGCTGGCCCAGAATGATCACCACGACCTCCCTGGCCTCAAGAACAGTCTGGACACCAACAGTCAGGGCCATGCGGGGCACCTTGTCAACATCGCCGCCAAAGAAGCGGGAGTTGGCCAGAATGGTGTCGTAGGCCAACGTCTTGACCCTGGTGCGGCTGGCCAGGGATGAACCGGGCTCGTTGAAGGCAATGTGGCCGTCCTCGCCGATACCAGCGAGGAAGAGGTCAATGCCGCCAACGGCCTTGATGGAGTCCTCGTAAGCAACGCACTCGGCCTCGAGGTTCTTGGCGTTGCCGTTGAGTATGTGGACGTTGGAGGGGTGGATGTTTACGTGGGAGAAGAAGTTCTTCCACATGAAGGAGTGGTAGGACTCTGGGTGGTCGCGGGGGATGCCCACGTACTCGTCCATGTTGAAGGTGACTACATTTTCAAAGGAGATCTATGGGTAGATTATTATTAATACGCCAGTTTTTCCACAAACACCAAGGGAAAAAAAGGAAAGGACTTACATCACCAGCCTTGTAACGCTGGACGAGGATCTTGTAAACACCAAGAGGACTTGACCCGGTGGGAAGACCAAGCACGAAAGGGTTGCTGGGAGAAGGGTTGAAAGCCTTGATACGGTCGACAATATAGTTGGCAATGTAGGTGCTGGCGGCACGATGGTCGTCACGGATGATGAGCCTCATGTTGACAGTTGTTGGAGGAGGAGGGGGGGGATATGTATTGGATGAACGAAATAGGACTAGGGTGAAGAAGCAATTCAAAAACTTTCTAGAGCAAGTTGGTTTTTTTCTTGGAAGTAGGGACAGGGTGGTATGGGACTGCTCAATCTGTTCTCGAGATCGAGGGGGAGGAAAGCTGAAAGAGAGGGAAGCGCGGACTGGAGGAGTCCTGGTTATAACGGATGTGTCCCGTCCCAACCTCGTCGGAAAGAACGTCTATGGATGCTACGGCAGGAAGTGAGCACATGAGAAGATGACACTCCACCGGTTAGGATTCATTCCTCTGGATGTACAGTACATGGCTGTTGATTGAGCGTCAGTGATCCATAGCCACTCAAGCCCACCTGTGCTCCTACCGAGCGATAGGTATCGTCGGGGCGGCAAACACATCAAGTCCACCGGTGGGGGGGGTTTTTTTTTGGGAAGTTTGTGTGTGATGGATGGTCATGGCGGGCGGCGCCGATTTGGGAAGTGGTGGTCGTAGTGGTGGTCGTAGTGGTGGTGGTGGCAGGTTCGTTGTATGCTGTACAGTAACTGTACGTAAGGTAAAGGTTGGATGGAACGTCACGGCTTGCAGTGTGGATGGAATGCTAAACTGGCTCTTGCGCACTGAAGCTCCTGTGGCGTTTATTAAGCATCCGCCGCAGAACTCAATTAATGACTTGCTTTTCACATGAAGCTTGTTTCCGGGTTTGGGTGTCTAAATTGATTTGCTTTTTTTTTTGAACGTTGCTTGTTGCATACCATATGTATGCACATGCTCATTGCCATTATTGGTCCCTCCAACATCCATCCTTGACCCTTTCGCCATTAGAGGATGGATGGGCGGTCGTCGCTCGGGTCATGCCGACCAGGGAGGGAGAGAGAAGGTTACATACTTCCAGGTTCGTGGATCCATCCCGAACCGCGGGGCGCGACTTTTGGTTGGCATCATGAAGAAAGTTTACGTATACGTGTAAAGGGCCTTTTGTTGCCGGTTGTGTGTGCTCCCGTAGTCGCCTTCCATTCGGTCTTACTATGACGGCGGAGGTTAATGAGGATATGAGACAACTGGTGCTACTACTACTACTACTACTATTTGGTAGCGGTACGCAATCATGCTGCGCATGGTACGGAGTACATTACACAGATTAGCCGTGTCTGGCGAATCCCAGGACAGCGCACATGCTGTAAATGGTAATCGTTTCGGGTGGGGGATCAACAATGCCTTCTCCTCCTCCCTCCCCCTAGTAAATACGTACGATACGGGGGGAGCACGTAGTAGTAGTATACAAGTACCTATGTGCGTACAACGCACAAGGGGAGGGGGGGCTGACTTTATAGTCTCCCTAGGCTTCTAGAATAGCTTGTACCGTGGTACATAGTCTAGGACCAGGGAATTCGTCTTTGCAGCATCTCGAATCCCCATTGCGGGCAGTGTGAGGGTGTGGTAGTAGATTACTTGTAGGAGGAGTTGGGATGGGAGGTGGCATGGTACCGAGTAGGTAGGTACATCATGCGTTGAGGTTAAGCCATGATAAGAGTTGGTGATTATGCTGCAGAAGTCTGACATGGTTGCTTCGCCTTACTAACTCATGTCTTCTCCGCCTTATGTGGCCAAATGGAAAGCATCGAAGCCGAGGGGACGGACAGACAAGAAAAAAAAATGTTTCTCTAGAGGCGAAGCTACCTACCTAGGGTAGAGGCCACCTGTAGCAACTGCTAATTCAAGGGTCCAGTCTCCACGAGGTAAAGGCCCCAAAGAATTGGCGCTAGTCACTGCTAGTTACCTAACCTAGCACCACTGATCGATCAGGTCCACTGCGTTTCTTCCCTCTCTCTTCTGCCCCAGTCGCAACGTTACAACCTCGTCCATCAACGACATCCCGTCCCGTAGCACGCGCGCCATTCCGTACGCCAGCAATCACAGCGCAGCGCCCACAATGCCATTCGCAACGGCGCCTGTGCGCTGCTCGTCCTAATTAGTTGTATACCTTGCTGTAAGATTGGCTCTCCCCTTACCTTAGTTTGCCCCCCCCGTGCGACGTTAGCTTTCAGCCTGCCACTCATGCGGTTTGCACTAACACACGTCTCCAGTAACCACCTATCCTTTATCCTTGGATGGGGGGGGGGGGGGGGGAAGAGATGGAGTGCGCGAGCGTCCTTGGAGTAGCGGGCAGATGCTCCCTTTGCCTGCCTGTTTCGAGAAGTGCACGCGCTGCTTATACGACCATCTTTGCCGGATTATCACCTTGACCGCCCGTGACTTTGACTAGAAGCAGATGAGAGGCAGGTTACCGTAGGTTTCATCTGGGGATCAAACCGACTAGGGCCTAGGGGGTTGAAAGGAAACCTCGTATACGTCCCAGCGTCGTTTTGTCGATTCGGATCGGGACTTGTTTAAATTTTTTTTTTGGCTCTCTCTCTCTCTCTCTCTCTGAACATTCTCCAAGCCTCCAAAGATCATTGTTTCGTTTCGATTCGACGTTGTGGTTGTATGTTGCGTTGTCGTGTCGTTGCTGCTTCGGTAGTATTTTTCCCTCCTCCCTCTGGCCCTCCTCTTACGCCTTGGCTCCAATCTCACACGTCTTGCTTGCAGCAACCACCAACCACACACGCCCGAGACAAAACCAACGGCCCCCAAGACCACTACCTACCCGGGCGAATTCCAAGAGGCCAGACTCAACGTTCGCTCCGTTGCATCAAGCAAAAGCTGAGAGTTTATTTTTATTCCTCTTTTGAACATGCTATAAGCCCTTCGGCCTTTTGCTTTTTTTCGTTGGTCTTCATCTCTCACTCGTTTTATTTTTCCACGGTACATTTTTTACGAGCTATTGCTCCCCCCCGTGGGTTGTTTGAATTGTCCATCGCTTCACTTTATTCAGTCTATTGAGCGCATACCGTAATTACACTGCCAACTTCGGCTTTCACTGCGCTCGTTACTCTCTTGCTCTTGCTATCGTCATGGCTACCCTCAGCAAGGCTGTCCTGGCGGCCATCGTCAAGAGTCTCCTCCGGGGCAAGTCTCTGATACAGGCTATCCTCGCCTATTGGATCCGCCCCTTGGCCTTCGACAACAAGTCAAAGCAGCTTGACCAGGCTGCCTACCGCGACATCCATGATTTCCTCAAGGAGGCCGAGGCTGCGATCCTGGGCCCTGTCAGCGGTGACGGTCTTCACAAGCTGTCTGCAGGGCTGAAGAAGCAGTTCCTGAAGCGGTTGCAAGACGACTTTGAGTGCATGCTGCCATCCTACAGTCACCAGCTACCCGACGGTCATGAAAGTGGACAGTATCTTGCTTTGGATGTTGGCGGATCAACGTTGCGTGTGGCTTTGGTGGCCCTTAGCGGTACGGATGCCGATGGTCGTAGGCACAGCGAGATTCTCAAGATGCGTGATTTCAAGATCAGCATGCCCATCAAGGACCTCGAGGGAACCGCATTCTTCGACTGGATGGCCGAGAGGATCGTGGAAACGCTAGACGGTGGCTTTGGTGCGGAGAACAGCCCAGATAAGCCCCTTCCCATGGCCATGGCATGGAGTTTCCCTATTGAGTAAGTGGTCTCGCGACAAAGCGGTCTATCCTTCGCTGACCAAGCGTTTTAGGCAAACTTCACTGGGAGGTGGTAAGCTTGGAGAGATGGGCAAAGGGTTCATGGCCCACAAAGGGCTCTTGGGCAGCGACCTTGGTGTCATCGTCAAGGACGCCTGCAAGCGCTCCGGGCTCGATGTTACTGTCGAGGCTATCCTTAACGACTCTAGTGCCTGTCTTCTATCGCAAGCATACGCCCATCCGACGACGCGCTTTGGCCTCATCCTCGGCACCGGCGTTAACATTGGCGCATACCTGCCTGTACGTCTCATCGGCCGCCGAAAGTTTGGCGAGCGTCCCGCAGGTTGGTTCGAGGCGGCGAGCCATGTCATTGTCAATACGGAGCTTGGAATGTTTGGGCACAACATCCTTCCCGTCACACGGTGGGATCAGCAGTTGTTTGACGCTCATCGTCGACCCGAGTTCCAGCCCCTCGAGCACTTTGTCAGCGGCATGTACCTTGGCGAGGTCGCCAGGTATGCCCTTCTTGACGCTATTGAGACCACCGGCATCTTTGGAGGAATCGTACCGTCATCGCTGACTGGCCCCTACACGTTGGGCACCGACACCCTATCAATGATTCAGAGGTATGTTGATTGGGTTTTTTTTTTTTTTTCATCCGCGCACTCCTTGTCTAATCTGGTTCTAGTGATACTTCATCGGACCTCGGCGAAGCAAAGAAGATCTTTGCCGAACGTCACCCTTCATCACACAAGCCCTCAACGGTGGACATGGATGCCCTGAGGTCGCTGGCATCTTTCATCTCCATCCGTTCTAGCGCAATCGTGGCCACTTGCGTTTACACTCTTTGGGATGTCCGCCTAGAGAGCCACCGCGAATACGTCGCTGAGCTCTCCGAGTCCTCCCCACTAAGACAAGGCGCCCAGGCTGACCTCGAGCTGGAAAAGACCAAGGTCGCTTTCAACGGCAGTGTCATTGAGAACTACCCCGGCTATCTAGAGAGCTGCCAGCGGTACGTTGACGAGTTGATCGGCGAGGGCAGGGGAAGCATCGAGCTGGTTCTCGCCAAGGAGAGCTCGTTAATAGGAGCGGCGGTTGCGTCGGCGTGTGTCAAAAGCCATTCGCAAGGAGGGGGCAAGGGCGCTAATAGAAACGAAAGATGACGAACGACGTTATGAGTCGGGGGTACCAGCCCTTGTATATGCATGGTCGGGGAGGTTCCAGGATCTTGATATCTCTTCAATTACAAAGGGAGATGTGCGCATGTCGAGTATATCTGTGTTTTTTGGGTAGTACTTAAAGTCTAGAGGCGCAGGCTCGGTGTTGATACCTTTGAGCGGCGGCACACACTTGGCGTTTTCGAATAATACATATATACTACTACTATTATAAGATGACTTCAGCTTCCCGAATGAATAAGAGACTAGAACTGTGATCATCGGAACCTGGGTAAACTAGGTAGCTTCTATTATCTTAAATCCCTAGGTAGATTTTCGAGTTTCGAGTATCATTAGCTTCCGAGTTGACGACGACGCTCGGTTCTTCTATTACCTCGTGTATATGTTGAAGTGGTGCTGTTTGTCGGAATACTCTTATACCTGCATTTACTTCTAGAAATTTTCTATCCTTTAATATCGCTGTCAGTTTGAAACGCTAGTCGTACAAGTACTTGGAAGTTTTATTTGCGAGAGAATAGGTAGGCATTGGGACGCGACTATTTGATATAGTGATGCTCAGTCAATGCAATGGTTAATATATACGCGGTAATCTCTAGTTTGAATACAAATGTATAGCGTTGCGTAATTTACTCGGTAATCCTTATTAAAGGGACGCAAACTTGCACCCTTATGTACTCCGTATGAAGGCGACCTATAAGCACTAACGGCCTCAAACGGAGGTTTGATAATCTGCGACGATCCCTATCCCATCTCAAACTCTGCATTATAGGATCTCTGAAATTGAAATTTGCAAAGATGCGTCTGCAGTGCACATGCTGTAAGGAGTATGTGGTATTAAGTGGCTAAATTCATCTGAACGAGCTATATGTAGGTGAGACTCCGTTGTGATAGCCCAATGACCTGATGCATCCATCATGTATAGAGCATATTGGCAATTTCAAGTGCATTAAGGTTACGCAGGACAAACCATTGAGTTGCGGGAAAAAAAAGAAAAGGAAAAGAGAAAAGAAAAGAAAAAAAACTATACTAGAATCAGGGGGGACCTTTTTTTCTCCATTCAACAGGTCAAGGGCGCAAAGCAGCGTCGACGGTCTAGACCCCCCCCTGTTGCTAAACAGGTTCTTGAGGAGCGAGCTGGTCCAATCCGTTTGGTATGTACATCATATCACAATTAATTAGCTGCCACGAATAGGATATCTGCGAGACCGTTGGGCGCTGCATTTGGGATTGACAGCTGAAGAAAGTCTCCAACCCGTCCCCCTAATTACCCAATACCAGGGAACAGCGATACTGTTTGTCGGTAGTCGGCATCGCACGTGGAAACTGCCGACATTCAGGCTACGTTTTGAATGGGCCTTGATGGGGGCCACCAGACTCCAATCGTTCATATTTAAACGAAAAAGCACCGTGGGGGGGTGCATTTCCTTCTAGAACAGTGCCCGTCGCTTGCGTTTGCCTACGTACATATATATACATATGTGCATACGCACATATTATCTGTGACGTGCAAGTACCAGGAATATCTGAGCGTTGCGCTGCAAAGAATCGCCTCCCGATTTTGTTCTGCGAGTTGTAATATCACGGCACCCGGAACCGTATGCCGCCTGTCTTATCGGCTTGCGGATACGGACGGGATGGAACTCCGTACCTAGCCTAGCAAGATGGACATGTGAGAGATGGCCCAGCTCTAGCGCCTGGAGCTGAATAACAGACTTACTTGTATTCCAGGCTTGGTTTAACAGACCTAAGCCACATTGCCCAGCGAGATCAGTAAAGGGTTTTTGTATGTTGTTGTAAGGCGAAGCGACCGTTGTGATGGTCCCATCTTATCACAGACATATACTCCGTACTTGTAGGTACACTCCGTATACCTACGTAATAGTTGTAAGTAGGAATTGTCTGTGCGTGTGAGCTCATGGGACGCTGCATGCTGCATGCTACCCTGCGCGATCCTGCAACTCTACGGAGTACGGAGTACAAGAAGTTGGAATATCGACTGTCCCTCAGGATGAGAAAATGGTCGCAAGCGAGAGCTGATAGATGGGAGCAAGGAAACACGGATGAAAAGAAGAAGAAAAAAACGACGCCTTTGTAATTCCCACTTTCCCACGGTATCCTTACTTGAAAGGAACTTGCCGTTGTTTTCCTAACTTCCTAGTCACTAGGTAACTTGTCCCGGTTGTTCTTTCCCACAAAAGAAGCCGTCTCCCTTTCCGAATTTTGCAACGTACATGCTCCGTACATGCGCCCGTCCTTCAATGCTATTCCACCCGTAACTGGAGCCGCGGGGACGATCTTGCTTTTCTGGGGTTGTCTTTCAGGAGTTGCTCACACGCCTCACTCACACGCGACAACGCAGGCAGGAACTCGTGGCCTGGCCACTGCACCCTGCTTTCCCCCCCAAAAAAACCCCCGAAGCACAAGCACCGTACCGCACCGCTCCGCACTGCACCAGCAGTCACTGACCTGACAGTGCAAGGAACAAAGTACGGAGTACGGAGTAGTTAGTGAGGGCTCCTTTCCCACATCATCCTTGCTTGCTTGCTTGCTTGCTTGCTTTTTTTCTACCTCTCTTTTCTTCTACCTTTGCAGGAAAGCATATGCCGGTGGTCATTCATATTTCCGTTGCACCCCGCCGACGTCTTGTCCCCTTTCCTCTCCTAACCACGACATTTATTACTCCGCACCGCACCGATTTCTACTCCATTCTCTCACCACCTCCGTCTGACAGATTCCGGAGCGATAAATCACGGAAAGAAATTACTTGGTTTGACCCCCCCGGCCTGCCACTAGAGCCTACCAAGCGTCGACCAAGTGCTACTACTAATCACCTTGATTTCAACTTTCGTCAGTGCTTGAGACTTCACCAAAGAAAAGCACCAGGCCGTGTCTGGTCTCGTTTCTGTCTCGACAACCCCACTCCCTGCTCCTATTCTACTAGTACGGAGTACACCGAGCAACGGTAAAGGGCTACTTACTACTAGCAATTTTGGGGCCTCCTGCGGTAACGATTTATCGAATCTACTCGTTCCCGTTCAACCCAGCCAGCCAGCACGACTCAGGGACCTGAACACCACTTCACCTCCTCTACTACGAGCCGTTACTGCCCTCCGAAAACCAGAAGCTAGGTTCTTGTGGCAGCACAGTCACTTGCTTAGACCACTGCACAAACGTCCGACTCTTTCGCCCCTCAGAAGTAATCTGCCTCCCGTCTTGGTCGCACCGGCTTTCGCATTCCACGTGCTTTCCCACGCCGGCGCCGAAGCAACTACAGTGAGCGAGAGAGCAAGAACCATACTCCTACCCAAGGCAAAACGAAGTCAATTTCCAGCACAAGTATCGCGACCATTATCATTTTCAACATAAATCAACAAGCCGGCACGCTGCACCACGCTGTACTGCACGCCCGTTACCCTCCCAGCATGGTGGTGCTTTGTTCTCGAACTATATAATTCCGCATCGCCCATCGTTCGCACTCCAGCATCATGGGTAACAGTCAAGGAAGACCCTTTGACCCCAACGGTGAAGGTTCGTCAATACCCCCTTTGCCTGTTCTAGCGTTCCATTCTTCTTCCCTTCTTCGATCGCATGATGCAGATAAAAGATGCGCTCTCGAGCCGTGCTGTCCCACGTGTGTCATCCATGGCAAAGGTGCATCAGCCAAAGCAAACATCTCCCCGCACTTTATCACGCTCAGTCGGCCGATCCCCTTGTTGAATTTAATATCACCGTGTCGCTCAAATGAATACTTTGTACTAAGAAAAGTTCGTTCGCAGTCAGCCTGAATCATTTTCGCCTATTGCGAGTCGTCGGTCGAGGCGCTTTTGGAAAAGTGCGCATTGTCGAACGCAAAGACACCGGTCTATCCTTCGCCTTGAAGTACATTCGCAAAGATGAGGGTACGCTTCTATTCCAACGTTGATCGAGACCTCAATTATTCAAAACATATTGATACTGATTCGTTGATACGACAGTCGTACGGTCCGAGAGTGTTCGGAACATCATCCGCGAACGGCGAATGCTAGAACATGTCAACCATCCCTTTATCTGCAATTTACGATACAGTTTTCAAGACATTGAATACATGTACGCCTACCCTCTCCACCAGCGATTCGCAGCGATTATTCACAAGTATTTAGGTACCTAGTGGTTGATTTGATGACGGGCGGCGATCTCCGATTCCATATTTCGAGAAAGACCTTTACCGAAGATGCAGTCAGGTTCTGGATTGCCGAGCTTGGTTGTGCGCTGCGATATATTCACGGGCAAAACATCATACATAGGGATGTCAAGCCAGACAATGTGCTTCTCGATGGCGAGGGCCATGTCCACTTGACGGACTTCAATGTCGCCTCCGATATCATCCCTGGCAAGGTCCTTTCTAGTAAATCTGGCACACTCGCCTATCTCGGCCCTGAAGTATATGCTGGCAAGGGCTATGATGTTCGCGCAGATTGGTGGTCTTTGGGCGTCCTGTTTTATGAGTGCATCTACAATAAGGCATGTCCTCTTGTTTCAATATCAATCACTTGACTAACAAATCCTCACAGCGACCGTTCGAGGGAAGCTCCGAAAGCACTCTCAGTCAACAAATCCAAGCTGCTAGCCCCAAATTTCCCGTCACACAACCTCCGGTATCATTGACATGCCTGTACGCCATCAGCGCAGCCCTCGATCCCAACCCCAATACGAGAATGGGCCATACGTGGGAGAGTTTCACGCAAAACGAGTTTTTTAGGGTCTACGATTTCGAGCTCCTTGAGCGGAAACTCATTGAACCTGTATTTGTGCCCTCATCGGACAAGACCAACTTTGACGCTACCTACGACCTTGAAGAACTTCTCTTAGAGGAAGCCCCTCTGGAAGCTCGCGCGAGGCGTCAAAAGCCGCGAGAGAGGCTAAAGGATGATGCTACAGAGAAGGAGATTCGAGAAGACAATCTCTACAAGTCAATTGACACTGATTTCAAGCCGTTTGATTACACACAGGCTGCTTACAAAAAGTTGGTAGACACCACATCGTCAAAAACCATCAGCTTGCTAACAAGGAGCAGGATCACCGAAGCCTCTAGTGGACTTGGCGACGAAACCCAACACGACGCCATGCCCCAGGCCCTGACAACAGAAGGCAGCGTAACCGCCCCTGCTCCTATGCACAATGGATCACATTCCCAAGGCCCGCATTCTACTGCGTCAGCATCTGCGAGCAGGCATTCTGGCTCAGAAAGCGTGCCAGGACGTCCAGAACGCCCCGCTCCCCCTCTGCCACAGCAGCAACAGCAGCAACCCGACTACAAGTCGGCGCAATCGGCTGGGAAACGTATCACCAGCCCCGCGGGTGGCGTTTCAGTAACTTTGGATGGGAGCGGGAGCTGGTCTGAGCTCGCTCGTCAAGACGCGACTCTTCCTGCCGACGCCAACGTAGCCGGCGATGGGAAGGGCGAAGGCTCGGGTGGTATGTTTGGGTTTCTAAAAAGTAAGAAGGGCCGGACCAATAGCCCTCGACCCAAGGAAAGGGGAGTTCTTGGCAAAGAAGGCGCAAGAGTCGTTATCGGATGAATTCTGCTTTGATACCCCTAGCGGAGGGTATCAGGGGATCCGCTCTAGCTAGACACGCCTGTGCGGACGCGAGTTGCACGTATGGCTGTGCCTAGATGAGTGCTTCAGTGTCTGCAGCATCAGACTGGCGACAGTGACTCAGCAGTCTCCCAGATTCGAGACGGGTGCATCCTTTTGCCTCGCACTGAACAGTGCAAGGCCAGCACCTTAGAATCAATAACACCCGCGTGCGCCCTTCGGTATATATTACGGAGCTGATGGGGCGGCATGATGTACAAAGACGCATTACATTGCATCATATACCTAATCTTTTCTTATTTCTTTTTACGTCTGCTTTCTATCAGTTTGACATCATTTACACATGAGGCTCTGGCCACAGATGGACACGGAGATCCGAAAGAGGGTTTGGAAGCATATACAGCTGTTACATAACGAAACCATGACAATCATGTATCTAGGAGTACTTATTTGGCTGGTGGGCAGCATCAATGAGGGAACATGCCAATTTTTTTTATATTTTTATATTTGCGTAGATCGAGGAGTCGCGAGGATCGATATTGGTGGATTTGGTTTAATAGGTAGTTACGGTGGGAAATACAGAATTCTGACTTGTCCTATCGTCGTCCTGCAACCCACTTGAACATGTTTTTCTGTGCTGCACCAAGACGCGCTCTGTGGACCAAGGCACGTTGTAAAGTCATATATATATGCTGTAGCAGACCACTTCTCTTTCATTCATCATTCAACGCTCTGCCACAGCATGGTTTCACATGGTCGGACTTCCCTAACTATCCAAGGCATCATCAATCTGAATTAGCAAGGCTATGAGGGAATATAGAATTTCATATCGTTAGAAAAAAAAAAAAAAACTAGCAGTAACTTGAGCCCATGATAGCATAAGCTCCAAATCACCATTCTTGCCTCAACAACATCCGTAACAAACGCACAAGATTTGTCAGTTCAATGTGCAACCCGTTCCACCACATCGTAACGTAACATTACTTAACCTCGCTTATTCGCAAGATACGCTCTCCGACCTAAAAGAGACGCAAGAATGTGTAGAAGGTATATCCACTGCAACGACTCTCCAGATCTGGTACAGAGTCCCTCTGATATTTTTCGTTGAAGTAGCAATAAAAAAACTTAAGCTCAAAATCCTGTTCCTTTGCAACCCATAGCTTTGCAACGCCTGGTTCCCGTAGAGCGTTCGTAGAAGATTTGTCCTGAGCATGAGTGCCCCCAATAACCCCGACACATAAGTGTGTAAATGCATATAAAGCCGATGCGCCAATTGATGCGTAGTAATCCCGTGAGATGTGTTAACTTGAAAGTTTTGGGCTACGCCATGCCGACACCGTTAGGCTTCTCGGCCTTCTTGACTTCGATCCCGAGTGAGTTGGCGACGCAGTCCGCCGAGGCGTCTTTACCCATGTACTTCTTGAGAATCGCGTCGAAGTCACCCTCCCCAACAACAGGCCCGTTTCCTGAGCACTTGGCCTTTTTCGTGAGCTCAGTGCAGAGACCATCGAGATCAAAATCACCAGTCTGCGCCTTGGGGCAGTTTTGCAGCTTGTCCCTGATATTTGGATTAGCAGAAGATCTCGACCAGCTACGGGGCCAGGTAGAACATACCAGATTTGATTACAGTTCATGTTCTTTTGTGTTGCAGGAGGAGGCAGATCGTCAATGTTGTCCTTCTGGGCATCGATTTGGTCAAGCAAACTCTTCTTTGGGGCATTGTTGCTCGATGTACCAGGGGCAGCATTGAATGGGAAGTAGAAGTCGTTATCAGCAACGTCGTTGAATAAATCATCAAATGAGGGGTTCGTTAAAACGCTGTCCTGAGGCTCACGCCAATCGCCAAAAAGTTGAGGGTCGAAACTCGCGGTCTGGCCAGCTAGCCAATCAAGGTTGGTATTGCTAAAGTCGAGGTTGGCAAATTGACCGAAGGGCTGGTTTGATGTCATTGATGGCTGTTCCTCTCCAATGGTTGTCATGGTATCAAGAGGCTTGGTGCCAACAGGTGATTGAGTGAAAGGTTCGGGCGATGTCCCACAAGACGAGCTAGGGCCTCCATTAGAGTTGGAATGAGACGATGCCGAAGGTGAAGATGTATTTCCAGCCATGTTGTAGTTGGCTGACTGAGATTCGTTACTGGAACTGGAACCATTGGTGACGGAGCTGGCCATTGATGGGGTAAAAATGCCAGTGAAGTTATTGAAGTCAGTCTTGAACTGGGCATCCGGAGAGACGCCATTGACAGACGGTGAGCGCGTATCCGGGCTTTTGCTCTTGGGAGGACTAACGCCTTGTGTCTGTTGTCGAGGGCTACATGACTGAGAATTCAGCTTGGGCTTATTGCTGTTGTTGTTGGGCCCAGGTAGTTGGCCGAACTTGGGGAAATTGAATTGGAAGTTCACATCGTTCAAGTTGCTGATCGATGCGTTGCCGAAAGGAACCTTTTGTGCCGTTGCCTTGGGATTTGTCATTGACATAAGCCGCTGCTTGTACTGGGTGAGCTCGGCCGTCATGCGCTCAATTTGGTCCTTAAGCTTGCTGTTCTCATTGTTGGCCATGTCGGATGCTTTCTGAAGCGCATCCACCTTGGTCTCGAGGTCCTTCAAATGCTTCTCCTTGCGTTCCCTAAAAGCCCTTTGCGCGGCCCTATTCTGAGCCTTGCGCTTCTGCATGTAAACGATTAGTACTGTGAGGATCGAGTCATGATGATATAATAGTGCATACCGAACTGGGCTCGGATGTCAAGGGCTTACGTCCAGGCTTCTTGGGAACCTTGTCGGTGCTTTCGCGGCGCTTGCTATCCGATCGTTCGACATCCTCATCATCGGGATGACTTCTCTTCTCGTTTCCCTCAAATTCGGTGGAGTCATCAGAGCCGGCCCTATCGGGGATGTCTCCGATCATCCTCGACTGGTCATCAACAAGGGAGAAGTCGAAGCTTGAGTCGCCGTAGTCGTCGTAGGCAATATTGTCGAGGAGAGGGGTGTCCTGAAAAGTGTTGCCATCGTTGGTCTGAACGGGAGATGTCTGGAAAGAGGTGGGGGGTAGCGAGAGCCCGTTGTCGGGAGACTGCTGGGGCTTGTTGGAGTTGAGGGCAGCGAAAAGCAGGCTCTGCTGCTGCGGGGTCAAGAAGAAGTTGGGAGGCAGAGAGCCACCTGCGCCAGCGGAAGCCATTGCGAATTCGATGAAATTGGCTGATGCGCAACGGGAGGTGATGGGCTGCTGACCACGATGAGAGGTCGTCAGTCAAGGTAGGGGACGCTGAGACAGTGGCAACGACGGTTGAGAGGCGGTTGGAGTATGGAGTCGGATCTTCGGAATTAACGTCTTTGGACGTCAGGACACTACTGGTGGCAGTTCCGACCCTCAATGTTCACGCTCGCACTATCGATCAGTGAGTAGACGAGCCTGAGGAATCGAGAGCGATTCCTAGGGCAAGAATAAAGTATGTAATGAGTAAAGTGAAATGACGAAAGGTCGGGAGGTAATGTCAGAGGAAAGTTTGGGCAGGGTGGCGGAGAAAGATGCTGAGTGGTGGTGCCAAAGTGCAGCAGGTGCGGGCAGGAACGGCCTGCGAATTGCGGGTGCAGCAGTGGAAGCGTGCCAATGCAAATGCAGTGTCCATGCGGCAAGCACTGTAGCCTGTAGGAAGCACTGCTCCGTACTCCGTACCACTCCTACTGCTGGTAGTAGGACCACCAAAACCAAGCATCGGAACTAAGCTTGCGCCAGGACAGCCAATGGATTCCAAAGTCCGAAACTCCCTTATACTAACACGGTAAAGAAAAGCCAAGGCTGGTACTTCCGAAAGGTATGGAAGTGGGTGCTTACCACCAGCCTGTACAGATTTGGACCCTGGACCTGAAAGGGCAGATCGGGTTCAGACGAAGGGGGGGGAAGGGAAAGCAAAGTCAAGAGATTTTTGGGTTCCAATGCGTGAGTCTGGGTTCTAGTTGATTCCATGCCACTTACTGCTAGTAGTAGTAGTACGTAGTTCGACTGAAGTACAAGTATCTAAAAGGGCCATGTATTACACCAAGCCAGTGGTAACCACCACCACGGGCCAAAATCCACGATGTGCAGGCAGGTAGGATTCTCGCCCTTCTTCCAAATCCGGGTGATGGGTCGAAACCACTGGTCAACTCATGTCTAAAATCCGCATTTGTAAGCCGTCAGCACCAGGGGGTCCATTGCGGGGATGATTAGCCCTTCTCCGAGCCGAATGCATTGCTAGCGCGCAACTAGAAATTTGCGAAAAGCATCGTGCTCGCCGCCCGTAGTACATATGTACCGCTACGTAGTAATACTGTAGTATTGACCGAACTGTTGGACGGAGCGTCGAGGTAACTCTGTACCAGCGGCAGTCGGACCCGTTCTCTGCTCGTATCGCGTATCAACCCGTGCGGCATTGACTTCACAGTTCGCCATGCCTTACGGAGTAATACTCTTAAGATATCAATGCTCCAGGCCCAGCCTCTTCAAAGCCTACACTTCGGCAATCGTCCGTAGTACCGAGAGGCCATCTAAATACTTTTTAATGAACATCATTCCCAATTCAAGGTTTTTCTTTATGCTACCTTCAGCTATATTCTCCCCTAGCAAGTGTTGAACGCCCCAGATGTCTATGGACCTATCAGAAGGCAAATTGGCCATCTGTTACATAGACCCTTTACTCGGTCTGAATGATGCTGTAGAAGCTATTGACAACTAGTAGTACGGACCTACGCAGTCAGGTCTCAAAGATTTTTTTTAAAGCAAATCCTAGACAGCACAAATAGCGAGCTCAGGCACAGTACGATACCTAGAATACCTAGTACCCTACTACTAGGCAAGTATTAGCCACCTATTTAACCCGAGCTTCAGTACGCTTAAGTGCTATATTTTGGGGCAAAGCCGATATGCCACAGGAAGGGCGTCCAATGGACTCACTGTATGTATGTAGTACGCTGCTACCATGGCACTACTATGATTCTAACATGCCTAGTATACTACTCCGTACATCAAGAGCTTCGCCATGCAAGGATCACCTCGAATCTCAATTTGCTACCAAATAAATAGAAACATGCTTGACCCTACACAACCCTAGGAACGCTTTGAAAGACTTTGGAGGATAGACCTAGAACATAAGCCTTTACTACATATACATTCAAAAGGTATGGGTGCAATGGGGTTTCACACTAACGAACACAACCAGTACTCCGTGGGGTAATTTGAATTAGTGCTATGTTCAGTAATGATGCCTGATGACTATAAGCCCTCCAAAAATTCGCGAACAAATGATCGTGGATTAAATATTTTTGGATATCAGCGCTGCGTATCCGCGGTTAGTTTACAGTACCAAAAGCTTTGCGCAATACTGAGGTTAGACAGCAGACTATCCATGCTTACTATCGAAGCGAAGGTCTAAGCAAACATGAATGTACTTGCCTCAACAAGTTCATGACGTGTCTACAACATTATACTTTCCTCCATGTACCCGTTTTCCAGAAATATCAGTATAGGTGACCCGGCAGCGTAATTTCACGGAGAAGAGTGATTGGTGATTAAAATGTATTTATTAAAGACTGTCCCACGAGCAGAACAAATCATCGATTCCGTCCAATTCATCCCTCATGATATGATCCTGAAACGCCTTTGGTTCTAATCCAGACATTTAGGCCTTGGCGTACTCCTTGTGGGCGTCGGCCTTGCCCTCGTGAGTCTCCTGGTCGACCTTGTCGCCGAGGGCGTCCTTGGCGGCAGAGACACTAGTATCATTGTTAGCAACAATCAAATCGTGTGGAGAGGTGAACGAAAGCCTTACCGAGTGCCAACGTTGACATTGTTGTCCTTGGCAACCTCCTTGTTGGCATCCTTGGAAGCACCGGAGAGAGCGCCCTGGACGGTCTCAGAGACGTAGTTGGCGGCCTGCTTAGCGGACTCCATTGTGATAGAGAGAAAAGTGTTTGCGTTGATGTTTTTTGGTTGATTGTTTGAAGTTGTGTGTTGGTTGAGACATGGGTTGAAAAGGAACAGAAGGGGAAGAATCAGTGGTTTATATAGACGATTCCATAGGCGTTCCTGTACCTTACATAGCCATCAAAACCATTTGACGAAAGGGCCATGGTCCCCGCGCATCACATCACATGAGAAGACTATTGACGACTAACGAAAACCATCAGGCCGAGAATGCGGCTGTCTCTACCAATGAGGCACGATGCTGGCGCTAGAATCCAGGAGAAAGTCACTATTGATCGAGAAGTCGTGACGTCAATGTCTCGATCGCGATGAGAGCTGGTTGCAGCAATCGACGCTACGTCATCGGTGCCCCGCGTTCAAATCGGAAAATTGGAGGCGGCTGCCCCGCCAAAAGGTTCCCTTACAGGAGAAGATGTAAGATGTCTCATTCGATTGACTAGGATAGGATGATCATGTGAAAGAAGTACTCCGTAAAAGGATCATAAATGCACAATCCGATCTCCTGTGGTCCTTTACTAATCTTGCCGTTCTGGTTGCCAGTACTGGTGCAGTCATACGACGATGTCGTACAAGTATGAGAAGCGCACAATAACCCTTTCTTATCTTTGAGTTATATCTCTGTAAGATATCGTCGAGATAGTGCGCGCCATGTTGCGTCAGCTACAAGGGACTTCAAATTATGCATCTTATCAGAGAGGCTTGCCTATGGTGAAGTAAGGACCGTGATGTCTAGTGATTCGTAAGAATATTGTTGCTCATCACATAAAGCATGCAGCCTCCACAATTGATGCGCAGGAAATTCTTTTCCGGGCTGCTCAAGGCTACCTTTTACTACATTGTACGTTCTTGTGGAGAACTACCTCTGCCATCACTCGAGCGACTTTTCGTATGCGTGCCCGGGCTAGGTCTCCTTTCACGGCTGCATCTATTGCTACCCAGGCTACAGCTGAAGTCTGCTTCCGTCGGTTGTGAGGGCTGTTACCGAAGTGCGGGTTCCAAAAGCGGGCTGTCCGATGTATTTCGCTTCTCTCATGGTGGAGAGCCTATAAAGCGACGTAATAATATCTCAATTAGATAGAAAGATATCTCTACAATAATTATATTTCATGTCTCCATACTATCTATACGGCTTGAATAGCGCTATAAGAGTCGGGGGTATTAGGCGTGATACTCCATGAGCCACCAGGACGTTTCACCACATATCTATGCTTTACTCCCAATCTGTTAGAGTAAATCAGGCAATTAAGGAAGTTTAAAGGTGCATTAGCGCGCCTTTGCTAGCTTAACTCTGGTAGTACGCCTAGAATCTGACGAGTCGTAAAGCTCCAGAAGTACCCTTGGTAGGAAATGGAAGCTTGCTCCAGTACTCCGTTACCTGCCTCCGGTGACTGCCACCGACGCTTTCGGCTTCACTTTGACTTGCACCACCAAAAATGAGTGTAAAAAGAATAATCACAAGCACTCCTAGTGCACGACAGCAAAAGGAAACAGGTCACGGTGGGGATCGAACCCACAATCTCTTGATTCGTAGTCAAGCGCCATGCTGCGTAGGACGTTAGTTTCTAGTTGTTGTTTAGTGTCGAGGATTTGACATACCCATTAGGCCACGCGACCAATTGGTTCCTTGGCCAGTGGACCCCAATTGGAGAATAAGTCGTCCATTCGATGATCTCAGGGACGCTCCAAGGGTGAAAAGGAAACCATTAGACTCAATTGGGTGGTGGGCAGAGCCTACGTGTTCGCTGTTCTCTATCCATGACTTGATATTCTGGCATTCCGCTCAGATAGATGCCCATGTCTGGCCACTAAGGAATAGTTGCCAGTATATGTACGCACATCTGGTGTCCTTTGCGTCTTTGGAATTTCTCTCAGAGAGGTTTCCGAGTAAAGTTATGGTTGACCATAGTCCTCCATTCAAAAGCTAAGAAGACCCCTGGCGCAGACACAACTGCCACGAAAGGCAAAGACAAAATAAGTCATGCGGGATTCAATTGAGCGCCATGAAGAGCAGCTGTTAGGCTCAAGAGCTGGAGTTTGAAAGGTGATTCTCGGGATGAGTTTTCTCGTTCAGTCGGAAATGTCTACCCTAGTTGTTGAATGGTCAACAACTCTTTTCTGTCAGGTCGAGATGAACATCACGTGCCGACTTATCATCGGATGCCGCTTGTCGCCGGCCCCACTGGACCCCGCGAACGGATCGGGACAGGCTGCAACACTACTGTACCTTTGGGGTCGGTCAACCTCGGTCGTATTCCTCCCCTCGACGTCCTTGATCAAGCGCGCACACGAGCTGGCCTCGAGTATTCAAGCAGCAATTCGCAGAGGTCACGCTGCAGTT
Source organism: Trichothecium sympodiale (assembly GCA_003012115.1). NCBI lineage: Eukaryota > Fungi > Ascomycota > Sordariomycetes > Hypocreales > Trichothecium > Trichothecium sympodiale. Next base: position 32,770 of record PXOB01000240.1, read on the forward strand.
ACACAATACAACATGGATCTGGCCTACGATCACATCACCGAAGAAACCTACAGAGAAGGCAAGGACGAAGCGAAGGATGGCTCCAAGCCTGAGCAGCCTCAGGCATCCCTGAGCGCGGAGGTGCAGGATGCATACAAGGCATTCTCCAGCAGTCCCTGGGGCGCAAAGCTCGGTGGCTTCTTTGGCACTGTAAAAAAGCAGGTAGGGATACTTCGGCTATGACGAGGCATCAAGCGGGCAAAGGCTCTGACTAACGTGTAATTTAGGGAGAGGGTCTCTACACGCAGGCTTCGAAGGAGTTTGCCGAGGTGGGCGAGGATGCGCAGAAGGGCTTCAGCGCGCTCATCACCCATACACGCGGAATCTCCCTGAATACGGCGCTGCAGGAAACCAGCTACGATGCCAAGGTCGCGGCGGCGGCGGCGGAGGCCGCGGACGATCAGACCACTCCAACAAAGTCGAAAGCACCGGCAGGCGAGAAAGGCGAATCATCCGAGTCCATGTTTGAGAGATTGAAGCTAGAGGCCGCTAAGAGACTTAGGGATCTTCGAAAGGCAGAAGACGCGGCCGACGAGGCGCTCCTCAAATTCGGTGGCAACGTTCGCAACTACCTCCGAGATGCAATCTCGATTTCGGCACCTGAAGCGGGCGAGCAGGGAAATACCCTCCTATTCGAAAGTAAGGATGCGCAAGGGAAACGGGTCATCCACACCTCGCGCTTCGATGCGCAACTGCACGTTATCCACACTACGACGGATAGTTTTACAAAGGATTCTCCGGGTCCCGAGTTCCAGCAATGGTCCAAGGACTTTGATATTGACGAGAAGACCGAGAGCATCAGCGCAGATCTGGAGAAATACCCTGATTTGAGAGCCACCATGGAAAAGCTCGTACCCGACCAAGTTCCGTACGCCGACTTCTGGAAGCGTTACTACTTCCTAAGGCATGGTATCGAGACTGCGGAAGCACGCCGCCGAGATCTCCTCAAGGGTATGTACAACGCGCTACTTTAATTAACAAGACCCTCCTGACACATTTCCTAGCTGCCGAGGCCGAGGACGACGATGAGGGCTGGGGTGATGATTCAGATGATGAACCAACCCTACCTACGACTACGGCTGCCGGGAAGAAACCTGCATCGGCCGCATCCTCCATGACGCTCAACCCTTCAACGCAGAAGAATGCTAAGCCCGCTGCCGCACGCACATCGAATGACGAAAAGTCACAGGACAGTGAAGCCAGCTATGATGTTGTTGGAGCAGCATCTGGCAAGACAAGCCAGGGCCCCAACAGCCCGAAAGAAGCTCCCAAAGATGCGCCCAAAGATGCAAACAAGACTGTTAAGAAGGCGGGTGATGGCAGTGAGGATGACTCCGATGATAGTGACGATAGCAGCGAGGACAGCAGCGAGGATGACGACTGGGAATAATCGAGTTGGGTATTGATTTTTCATGGCGTTCGGTACACGGGATATATTTGTTTTTCCTCGTGCGCGCTTGATTTTTGGGCATACGTGCTCCCTGTTGAATCCAAAAGGACAAATCCTGATGTTTACCTCTCTCTCTCTGATCGCTCTCGCCTACTATTACCTCTTCTTCGTAACCATTGTGAACCCGTCCTCGTCCACCTGCGGCTGGGGCTTCTCCTTAGGCGCCCTCACCAACTGGGGAGCGTTTTCCATCTCCACGTCCGCACCACCGTCGTCACCGTCGTCACCGTCGTCACCGTCGTCGCCGCCCGAGCCATCGGTTTCCCAGTCCGTGTCCTGATCGGCGGATTCGACCTTCTTGAACATGGCTTCCACCTTTGTGCCATTGCGATTCATGAAGCGCTCCCTTAGCTTGTCCACCTCGTCAAAGTTGCCCACCTCGCACTGCTTGCGCGCCCTAATGATGTTGCCGGCGACCTCGTTACCCGAGTCGTCGTCGACGTTGACCTCGAATTCGTCCACCATGACCTGCAGCAGCACCGTCTCAACGTCCTCCAGGTCCGGTTCCTCGGGCGCCGCCTTGACCGTCGTCTTGGTCGGCGCCGATGCGTCGGGCGGTGCCGTGTCGGTGAACTCTGGGAACAGCTCGACGACGGCGCCGGCGAACCAATCGCGCTTGTCCGAGGAGTCGGGGCCTCCCCAGCCGTTCTGGACGGCGAGGCTGAGGGCTGGCCAGAGGTGCAGGGCGTATGCGACGCCCTGCTCAAAGTTGGACTGGCGGATCGCTGCGTGTGCAAAGTTAATAAACATGATGAGCTTGGAATGTAAAAGCGAACAACATACCCGCCGCGGGAAGTGATGCTACCGCTGGTGTCGCCATGGTTGCTCCTTTGGTGATATATTGAAGCGCAGTAGTTAGTGGGGTTGGAGGGGTACTTTTTTTTTTCATATGGACATTACATGTGTACATAATTTTTGGTGTTGCAACGCGCGCGCTGGTACTTTTTGGCGCACGGACCATCTTGTTTTCGGAGCGCTCCGATTCTACCACCTACAAACTTAAAGCACCTACGGAGGGAGTATAGTGGTTGATACGTGACTTCATTGATAGTCATACTATATTTGAGATGATACGACTCAGACATATACTGATATTACTTATTACTCACATTGATCTCTCAATGAGCCGTCTTATTCGCGCCGCCGCTCCACAACCTGACCGCATTGTCCCTGAACAACTTCTCTCTGAGATCTTGATCACCCTCGGTGAGATCCAAAATGTGCGATGTCCACGGCTTGATATCTAGTCCCTCGAACCTCGTGTGGGGCCAATCTGAAGCATACACCAGCCTGGAGGGCGCGATGCGGAAAAGCTCTAGAGCTATGGGGTCCAAGTCCTCGTAGATGGGGCCAGGCAGCTTGGACAAACGATACGCCCCTGAAACTTTAACCCAAGTGTTGCCCTGGTTCAATAGGTTGGCCATTGACGCAAAACCCTTGAGGTCATACGGGTCATATGAGCTTCCTGAGCAGTTTGACTGAGGCTCGGGGAGGTCGGGGTTGCCAAAGTGGTCAATGACAACCTGAACCCCGAGATCTGGCACCACAGGCTCGATGAAGGGTATATACTCCATGTCAATATAGAGTTGGATAACCCAGCCACGCCCCCTGATGACGTCTGCGAAGGCCCTGAGTTCTGCTTGTAAGTGCTCGGCATCGGGAACCTCATCGTTGGAGGCAAAGTTGATTCGCACCCCACGCACTCCAAGGCCATGCCAATTCTCAAGTTCGGCTTTGGTGACGTTGTTGGCATCGAATACAACAACGCCGCGCCCTCGGTGCGGGCCAATGGCCATGAGGGTATCCAGAAGCAAGCTGTTGTCGGTTCCGTATAGAGATGGCTGGATCATGACGGTACGTTCGCAGCCAATGCTGTGCTCAAATATGGCTTGATCCCATACCGTATGTACGCCTGGAACGTACGCCGCATCAGGTATAGGAGGGTAGCGAACAGGGTCTGTGACATGGTTATGCGAGTCCCATGATCCCTTGGGCATCCGGGGGTCTGCGCTGATCCCGGAGGAAGTGCTCCTCACAACTGCATTTTGAGAGGTTCTTTGAATCGTGGCACAAAATGCAGTCGAGACAAGCAAAGCTGGCAGTAAAGGGCTGGGAGACTTCATCTTGGACGATTCGTCTTATCGTGGATGTAGACCAGCCCAGATGTTGCGAACATGTTTCCTTTTATATGCGTACACGGAGTTAGTACCGAGATCTCCTTCTTTTTTCCCCTTTGTCAGCGCTTGGTTGGGGTAACGAAGATCATGGCGGTTGCACCCCAGGAACTTCCGTCCGAAGCTCGGAGATTGTCCGGGATACAGCCCGAGGGCACCAGAAGTTGCGATGTCAATTATGGTGCCGGCATCTAAAGCCGATTGATCGAATAAGCACTTGGGGTGATGGTGGGACCAATTTCTACCGGTATAATACCTGTTACTCGTTTCCGACGAACAGCCGATGCAGCTATTCTCGACACATAAGGCCATGATGTTGGTCACAGGACCCTTCACCGCTGGATGTTTATCTATGTACTTTCACAACCTCTTGCTGATAAATCTTCAGCCCGCCATGCTTCTATATCTCTTTAGGTACCGGCCTTCGCATCTAGAGGACCAACGTGAGGATTTTCAAAGCTGAACTGATCAAGAATATCATCAGTGAAGTTGAACCATTCCTGAGGGAATGAGTCCAGGTGCGAGCACGAGCTTGAGAACAGGCCTGAGTCGGCATTCGCACTATTCTGCCATGGGAACGTTGGCATATGCTCAAACGTTTCTAGTGCAGGCAACACCGTCTTTGCTTCAAGGAGCTGGTCATTGTTGATTTGCTGAACTACTTCAGGGTCGATGCACTTAAAGATGAGATCAATGCTTCGTTGTATCCCCGGACAACTAGCTCTAACGGCGTTCAGGGCTCGGACGCACGTTGACAACCGTTGGTGGGCGTCTGGGACGTTGTGTTTCGTGTCCTGGACAGCTACCGTCGCGGCGGTGTATGCGCAGTAGGCCATGGTATAAGTCACGCGGGAGAGGCCATAGCACCTCTCCATGACTAGTAATAGCCCAACTACATTTTTAGCAGCCTCCCGACAGGCGATTCGGCAGGTCGAGTTGCCTCTGAAAGGCCGGTGAAGAAGAATGATGGTTGTGTGATACAGCATGCTTTGATAAAGTCAGCGTGAAATGGGTAGAGTGCACTTGGTGGGAAGTTTTTTACTTTTGACTCAAGATGTGATGCGAGTGATAGCTCTTGGTACTTGGGTCGACCCTCAAGAATTCAGGCGAACTGGAGCGCCAACTCTGTAGTTTCCGCTGAGCCTTCTGTACGAAGGAGAGGATTTGTTTCGTCCGTCTGTTCCCGTAGATATTTAACAAAATCTCGTTTATGACGACTGTGAGCTTGCAGAAGTTGGTAAAGCATGCTGCGGTGTGGGTGGGTATCCTGGAGTATGCCAGATCACTGCCATCGTTGCCGGTATACGGCCGCCACATTTCGTACTTCTCATCGACGGGCGGAGGATTGGGCTCCCACTTTGGCGGTTCCGAGAAGGTGGGAGTTCTCCCAAGGTAGAGGCTGACGGTCTGGTCCCAGAGGAAGCATGACCAGGCCAGCTGTCGAGTTCCTTGGCTCCGTCGAGCTTCCTGCAGATGGGAGCGATCACGGTACAACTCTGTGAAGATACCGAGATCGATGGCGATTCTGAAGGCCATCCCACTGTATAGCCAAGCCTGCGATACGGATCCTCTGCCCATTTCGTGGGCGCTGTACTGAAGCAAGGCCTGTACAAGAGGCACCGAGGGACCCATGTGTATCTCCTGGCTCAGCCATATCTTGGACCGGGCTGCCAGCACCTCGGTGTACTGAGTTTCCGTGAACCTCGTGGAATGGAGGCAGATGACGGCAAGTAGGAGCGGCGAGAAGAAGCCACCGTTCGAAGCAGCATCTTGGAGCAGGATGGCGCGGGGAACAAACATGAACAGGCCGTGGATCCAGGTCCAGTGAGTGATGAGCAAATGGCGAATGGTCTCGGGCGGAAGGCCCAAGTAGGCTGCACCATTGTCTATAATGGTTTGCTCCCAGAAGTCGATTTGACCCGTCAGATCGCGATGAGGTAGGCCGCTGTAGCTCTCCGAGGGCTGGGTTCCTGACGCCGGTAATATCTCCTGCAGGGCAGTCTCGGGTACGTGAACTGCCGATGTAGTATCGTAATACGCTTCGATTCCCTCCAACGGCGCTGCCATGCTTTCCAAGCCAGAGTCTTTGGTCGGTGCTAGAGATGCGGATGCCTGGGCCTCGGATGCTGGAGGAGTCTTTTGGCTATTCTCATCTTTCAATTGCCGTATGACACCCTCCAGCTCGGCAATCCTGTCTGCCATGGCAATGATCTGTGTCATTGGCGGCGGCTTGTCATAGATGCATTCATTGTGATAAGCGGCACATATGCCACAGCTAGGTTGTGAGCCATCGCAGCGGATCTTACGCGAACGGCACCCTCGACAAGTCAGAGTCGAGGCTTTCTTGGGCTTGGTTTTGGCCACCCGCGCCATCTTACTCTCAGCTCAGTACTCTCAGCTCAAGATAGTGATGCTGAGATGGTGATTAATGTATCAAATATGGGGATATGAAGTAGTGGGGGAGGGAAGGTGGGATGGAGCTAATTAGTAGTTGTCCGCCCTCGGCGTCGACTTCCTACATTGCCATGTACGGAGTACTACTAGTGGTAATGCGACTAAACAACCCTGTTTCCACTTTCAACATGGCCCCGTAAGACGGCAAGAGCAGTGTTGACAGCTGCAAGCCCGCTTTGACTCTGGATCTCGGCAGTGGATGCACCAATATGTGGCGTGATTATCACGTTTTCGGCCTTGCCTAGAAGATGACCGTAGGTTCCCAGGGTCGGCGGCTCAACCTCCATCGCGTCAAGCCCAGCTCCGAATAGCTTCCCGCACCCCAGGGCGTCTGCTAGAGCCTGCTCGTCTACGATGCCACCCCTCGCACAGTTCAGCAGGATCGCCTCTAGCTTCATCAACTCAAGCTCCTTCCACGATATCAAGTTCCTCGTACTATCCTTCAAGGGTGTATGGAGAGAGATGACGTCGGCAGACGCCAAAAGCTCATTTATATGACCAGCTTGCTTGCAATATCCAGGCGCAACACTCGATATCTGACCCTCAGTCTTGGATGGGTCATACGCTATAACCGGACCCTGCATGGCTCCGACCCATTTTCTAGCAAAAGCTCGACCAATGTTGCCCATGCCAATGATGCCGAGTGTATTTTGATGTAGGGACTTTCCCAGCGTCTGGCTTCGAACCACGGCCTCCTCCTGTCTTATCCTGCGGTCAACCTCTATGACACGCCTGGCGAGACTCGGCGCCAACGCAAGCGCCATTTCCGCCACGGCTTCCGCGTTGAGGCCCGGTGTGTTGTACACGCGTATCCCCATCTTCCTAGCAGCTTGCAGATCAATGGTGTCCACCCCGAAACCTTGCTTCACTATGTACTCCGTACTTGAGTTTCTTGCACGCCTCGAGATCTGCCGCGGAAACTTGAATGTCACTCCGAAGCATGATTGCGTCGGCGTTTTGGTGATACTCATGGCCCCTTGGATCATCCGGCAGGACAAGATCTAGATCAGAGCATTTCTTCAGGGCTTCCACAGCATCGGGATGAAAGGGGTCCAGCACGTAGAGCGCCGATCGAGGTATGCCCGTCTCATCCTTTATCTGAGCCATTGCCTCTGGCCGATATCGTTACTTGAACCACTTAAAGAAGTCTACCCCGCGTGTAAACCCCCATGTCCAAGCTACCAAGGGAGGTCACTGCTCCACTGGGACGGAGTTTTCCCCGGAAAAGGTCCCGGATGTTGACCGATGGCTAGGTATTACGGAGTACAGCTTGCGAATTTATGCGGTCAATAGAAAGTGTTAATGAGATTAGTACTTGTGCTCAACAGCAATGACACTACATATCATACGTACATATAAAGTGGTGAGTCCGCCCTCTCTCCATCTTTCTCTGGTTGAGGTCTGACACAGCCCAAAACCGGACTGTGTGCTTGCACCTCATTTCCACCGTATATGTAAGACATCATTGATTTTTTTTTTTTTTTTTGCTCAAACATGCGATAGGAATTCAACCACATTTCTGTTTCAAAGACAAAAGATTATCGCGTGGTTTCTACCATCGAGATGACTACCGCCCTGATTCCATTGCAATTAATCGTCTGCTAATCCCTAGGGTAAGCATCTTCCTACTGTTTCTTGTATTAGCGTAACAGTAACAACATGCATGCGGGCTTGGAGAGTTTCCTGTCAAAGCCTGTTCTGGTTTGCACTTTAAAAAGAAACACAATGGCCTCAACTTCTCCATTATAAGGCCATGGAATTCTTGTTGGCCAGACTCGCACTGGGGCATCTGCCTCCCTTGGTGCTTCTGTTTGAGCCCCTGGCTGGTGTTTTGAGTTTGTTAGCTGGCAGTTAATGTGTGGAGAAGAAAAAGTAGGGGAAAAGGGGAAAGGAAAAAAAGGGAGATGGCCCCTCAAATGACATCATGGCGATCCTAATCGATCTATTATTACCTGCCGCCGGTGCATTACTGTCTTGCTTACGGAGTATATAGACGGTCTGCAGCCGCTCTATGTAGGTAGTGATTTGGTTCTCAAGGGATAGCCTCGTAAATTCCATCTAGATCTGATTACTAGTACTGACGTTTATCATGGGCAGCTTACCATTGTCGACAGCGACAGTATCGCTTGCTGTAACTCCGACAGTTGTTCAGACCTTGTTCTCCCACGTGAGTTCAGATCTTTAAATCTCCGAGTTCTCCACAGGGCAGCAGCCTGGTTGTAGTTGTACCTGATCGACTCTTTTCAGGGGGTGTACTCCGTATTGCATGTACTGACGCGACAAAACGTGACAGTACCTCAATCGCAAACCTCTACGAGAACGGCCGACAGCGCACTTGTCCTACGATGAAGGCTTGCATCTGATTCGATCATTCCTCGACTACGCCTCCCACCATACCGTAGAAGAGCTCCAAGCTTTCACCTCTCAATGGGTGCCTCATCCCCAATGGATCAAGGTCGAAGACGCGATTGTTTCGGAATACCATCTCAAGCGTGCGGGTGAGCTCATTCAGGAGCAACTGGGCCCCGACGGTATCCGCCAGGTCGGCGGTAAGACCTGGTGGCAATGGAGACGAAATGGCGCCGACCTGAACGCCGAATGGATCGAGATGCGGTCGCACTACAACGAACGTAAAGAAAACGGAGAAAAGGGGCGTCGAATCATGATGTACGTCCACGGAGGAGGGTACTTCTTTGGTAGCGTTGATGAGCACCGATACCAGATGCAGCGCCATGCACGAAAGCTCAAGGCTCGAGTCTTCGCCCCGAAATATCGCCTGGCACCTCAATTTCCGTTCCCCTGTGGCCTTCAGGATTGCGTGGCTGCATACCTGTACCTGCTCACCCTCCATGATCCGAGCGAGATCGTCATGGCTGGGGACTCTGCTGGTGGCGGCATGATAATGTCTACGTTGTGTATTCTCAGAGATCAGGATATCCCCTTGCCAGCAGGCGCTATCCTCATTAGTCCTTGGGTTGATCTTACGCACTCATTCCCCAGTGTTATCCAGGATGCGCCTTTGGACTACATCCCTCAAGCGGGCTTCCATCACAAGCCGTCAAGGTCATGGCCTCCTCCCAACGAGGGCGATATTGTGATGTTGAGGCAAGAAGCCGAGAAAAAGAAGAAAGGCTCCAAGAAAACGGTTCGCGCATCGAAACTTGAGGAGAAGCAACAGGCGCCTGTTGCGACCGAAGCGAAGTCAGCAAACGGTGAAAATGAACATGCCCCAGCTGTCAGCGGCGGCATCATCTCAGATCCTCAGGATTTCCTCCATGTTGAGATTGACGGCAAGATGGTTGCTATCAAGGATCAAATTCAAATGTATGCACCGAATACACTCCTGAGGCACCCTTTGGTTAGTTCAATCATGCAACCGACACTCGGAGGCTTGCCGCCTCTCTTGATCATGGTTGGAGGCGGTGAGGTCCTTCGAGACGAGCAGATATTCCTTGCTCACAAGTGTGCCAACCCCACCAAGTACGCTCCGCTCCCAGAGGACCTTGACGAGAGAGGCAGGGCGATGCTTGCAAAGTATAAGCCAACAGACGTGCAGTTGCAAGTTTGGGAAGATCTTTGTCATGTAGCTCCAACCCTGAGCTTCACTCGTCCAGCCAAGTATATGTACCGATCCATCGCACAGTTCGGAGCTTGGGCCCTCGCCAGGGCACAGCACATGGGTATCGATATCATGGATGATGATGACATCTCAGTCATTTCCAGCTCAGGGTCAACTTCAGAGGAAAACAACAAAGCATCAGATGATGCTAACGGTGGGGTGGAGCCTAATGTCGAGATGGGAGACGTAGGAAAAGCTGGGGACCCTTTGCCGGCGTTTAAGAACCACATGATCCGACAGCGCGTGACTCGTCACGGTAAAGCTTACGACTTGGCCAACGAAGCTGATTTGCCTGGCTGTTGCCAAAAGCCTGAAGACATCGGTGTCATCAGAGAACGGCAGCTTAAGAAATGGCTGGCTCGGAAGAAAGACTGGGATGGCCGGTTCGCCTCTACAAAGGCGCATATCCACAAGAAGATAATCAGCGACATGGTCGTTGGGTATTATGACCTTGGCCCAGGAGAGAAGCCTCCTCCGTCTGCTCTCGCCGGACGTCGCCGAGTGGACGAGGTATACAAGGAGAAGGGAAGAGTGAGGAGTCTCGGTCTTGCCATGTGGTCTCTCTGGGGATCCAAGCATGACGAAGCCACCGTCAACCGGGAGCAGCAAGCAGCACAGCAACCAGAAACGGCCGCTGTAACTTCTGCCAAGGGCAAGGGCGCTCGGTCGTTTTCAGATGTTGAATCACGAGCACCGGCTTCTCCCGGTGTGCAGATCGACCGCCAACCTTCGCGCAGTAAAACTGTCGTTGATCATCATCAAACTGAGGGGAAGTCGCCGGTAGATGAGCTAATAGAGCTTAGGAAAGAAAAAGAAGTCAAGGCGAACGCAGCTTCAGGGGACCACTTGGCGGTTTCAGAGACTGGTGTAGCCGGCAAACGCCCCTTTATAGAAGGCATCGCTTTGCCGTTCAGTTTGGATAAGGAGCCAGAGACCGCAAGCATGCTGACTCTGCATTCGGGCATGAGTCCTGGGCCCAGCTCAAGACCCATGAGCCCGGCTCGAATGAGCACTGATGCCCTGTCAGTGGCAACTCCTGCACTCGAGGAACCCAAAGATGGGAGGCCAGGCATTGAATCTTTCGTCACTGCTGAGGAGGGGATTCCCCAAGTATCTACCACACCTGACGCCAACGTACACGTCAACGGCAACGCGTAGACATTGGTGTAAAGGAGTTCTTTTTCCTTTCCTTTTTTCTTTCTTTCTATTCGACCGTTTTCCCCTATAGTCGTGCGTATACAACACTTGATATCCCCAGGACGCAGCTACTTGTCGCTTCTCGATTTGATATTTCATTTTATTTTTTTGGATAACCGCGACTTCCATGGTCAATGGCCCATTCGAGCCTGATCCCCGTTTACCAAGAGTTATAGTACATGATAATACAGATGTACAACAGGTTCAACTGTTGCCGATAAATTTCGCCTTTTCTTTCGTAATTGCGATATGCATATGTCGTAAATTATGTTTTTCTCCCTCAACGCCAGATTCCCTCAGAAGATTATCAAACTTTCTAGTCCACACCGTTGTATCGCTTCCACTGCTCGACGTAGAAGTAAGGATTCGAGGGACCCTTTTCTAATCCCTTGTAGTCGCCCGGCTTGGCTATGATTTGTCTCGATACGTAAGGTGTCAACTGTTGCCTATCATTAGCCTCGGATCCCCGCAAGCCTAAACGCGAAAGATCTGACTCTCACCTTGAAGTCTTTCAAGTCGGGCACAACGTACGTGCGCACCTTTTCCCACTCAATAACGTAGCCACCGTACTTTGTGTGTCGGCCCATTGACCCCGTTCGGTTACCCTTGTAGAAGCCCTTGCCGACATCCTTTGTTGTAAGGCGTGCGTGGCGATAGCGCCCGACCTGTAGTGCTTGCGTCGGTCTCATATTGGTGGAAGATGGCGCGCAGCCGTTGTTAATGGTTGGATAGGCCCCTCTTGAATGATGGGATTTCGCGTCGACATGTAGAAGATTTGGGTCGGAAGAACCTCGGAAGGCGGGGTTGGTTCCGTCACAGCGGGATTCAACGTGCTTGAGTGGGGGCCCACCTGCTTCGAACTTATTATCGTGCTCATAACTTACCCGACTCGAGGTCAGGTACTTCTACTACAATGCCCAGCGAATGTCTGAGTTTGCTCGTTTAGAATAGCTTGAGCTGGGCCCCGATAAAAACTTCTTGTTCTTTGTATCGATGCTCCTGCCCTTCCTGGGCGCCCGTGAATGGAGCAGCTAGAGCCTCTCTCAAGATTCCTTCTCAGCCTGTAGTTGTATTCTTTGTAAGTGGGACGGGCGAGGGGCATCACTAGAGCCATGCTCATGCTTAAAGAACAGCTCCGTTCGCGACACAGAACCAACAACATTGCACCACCCTATGTCTCCTCGGACCCGATAGGCAGACTTAGCGATGGACGGATATCCGCCAGGAAGCTTGGATCATAATGTTCCCTTCCTCGTCACTTGCGGCTTGAGCCCAGCGGCCCACGAGCCCTCGCTACCGGACGATTTGAAGGAACAAGGGATTGTGCTGGAGTCAGAGTTCCCGCTTTTGCAAACGAGAGAAAGCAAAGTACTAGCAGAGCACTTTGAGAAGGTTGATCAGGAGGGGCATTCTTGGGCTGGCGTGGAGAGGGATGAGCTATACAAGTTCCGGGTCAAGAATGTTGGACGGGTATGGAATGCGACGCCCTCGTCAAGTCGCGCACACAAGGCTGACGTACGTGATAGTCCTACATATTACCTCCACGACATGCGCTGTTACCTGAGACGGACGAGCCGCCGCAATCTCCCGGTGCTCTACATTCTCCCTTTTCTCCCCTGAGCACCGTGTCCTCTCTATACCCCGACGGCTTGATCAATGCGCAGTGGATCGAGAAGCATCAGCAGCTGGTCCCCAGCGTCTTTCTTTGCTTCCATACGTTAACGACCGATCCAACCACAGCTACACTACAAGACAACAGGTTGAAGAACGATGTTGCCAAATGGAGGACAACGCTGGCGCAGTCGGGGCACAAGTCGCGGATGGCGATATGCCTGGTGGCTGATCCTGACAGCACACCGGCCACGTCATTTTCTGGAGGACTGCAAGAGCGTCTGGAGAATATTAGACGAGGAGCTGGACTGGAGCCGAAGTCGTTGTTTTACATCCCCCCTCAAGAGTCGCCGACAGAGTTGGTGAATGTCATGGACAGCATCCTCTCGGCGCTATATGCTAGCGCTGTGGAATACTATCGAGACCTTGGGAGGCATGCAAAGAGGAAGCGCTCTCGTGGCATCGCTCCGCAACCGACGGTACCGCCCACCTCCGGGACGTCACGCTCATTGTCATTGCCTGAGTGGAACTTTAGATACGACTTCAAAGCGGCCATTTTTGCCGAATTTCGCCAGGAATACGATGCGGCAATCCGGTCATTCGAGCAAGCCTACGAGATTCTTCTCGGACCCGACGTCCTGGACCCTATGCCCAATTGGAGCCCTCGCTGGAACGAGGGCCGATTACTCACGGATATCATAGCGATTCGGTGCTTACGTCTTCACTTTTGGATGGGACAAACTAGTCTCGCCGTTCGTCGGTGGCAGGCTCATCGCGAACGTATCGGCGATTTTGTCGAGCGCCGAGGTCGCGGGACGACAAATTACGGATGGGAGGCCTGGGAAGCACGTTGGGCAATGGTGATGGCCAATCTAATGGACAAGGTTGAAATCCATGGTCTAGAGCCTGCTACAATGGCCTTGTTCTTACCGCCAGAGAAGAATATTCTGGGAGATAGGATCCCTCCTTGGGAAATGCTTCATCACACAGGATACTGGTATCGTATAGCGGCTCGGCATTTAATGGCGCGAAAACGACTTGCACAAAGAATACCGGAAGAAGATAGGCGGCCGAGTGAGTCCCCTGCCTCCGGCGCCGCTGGTAACACCTTCAACTATGACACTTATATGTGTCCTGAGCCTTATCAGGAATACCCTCTGACAGGGGAAGGCGTCAATCACTCTCAGCTTATAGTTGACTGTCTCATCTTGGCACGAACTCAGTTTCAAGCTCGCAGGCAGTTGCGCGTAGCTGCTGAGATATCCTTGGAATGTGCCAAGGAAATGGCAAACTTGAAGTCTTGGCATGAAGTACTTTCTCTACTTCGACCCTTGTGGGAGGACATGTCTTTCAGGTCGGAGGCCTGGGTAGACATATCGGAAGAGTTATGTTGGTTGATGAGGCGAGCTTCAGCGGAGGTGGGGCGGGGAGATTTGGTCGTGGCCATTGACTGGGAGCTGATGAATAGCAGTAAGTGATCTGAGATGCCTGGCGCTGGCTGTACTAATTCGCCATGGTAGAATTCACGAGACGACCAAATTGGCCCTATGACTTGAGCAAGTCGCTAGAAGGCGTGTCTTCACCGGAAAAGCCTTCGATTGAGACCTCTGACACAGAGCTTTCATCCTTCGTTGAGGCATCTTTCGTATTCCGCCATAAGGAGAGCAGAGCTGGAGACTCATGCCTAGCACAACTGGCATTGACCTCGAACGCCTTCCTAGACGCTGTGCCCACCACTTTGACTTGTCTACGTCTTGAGTTCGATGGAGCACTAAAGCCCATCGTGCTTGAACATGAACCTTCTGACGAGGAGCCGAAAGCGAATTTCTCTCTGGAAAAGGTCACCTTGGACGAGGAGCTCCCCGAGGATTCAGGAGTTGATGATGACGCGGCGGTTTTGCTCGTGGGGCAATGTGATCTTACGCTTACGCCGGGTCGAACGCGTATTATCGAGATGAGCATCCCGCTACGAGAGGCCGGTCAAGCTTCAGCTTCCTGTGTCAAGCTCACGTACGAGACTGATAGCTTTGACTTTGAATATGCTGTGCGGCTTGGGACAGATGAACAAAGTAAGGGATGGTTCGTTGAGGGGCAAAGGAAACCCAAACATGCCCGCAATGATGCACATATCCTGGAAATTCACCCACGGCCGCCTAAAATGGAGATCAAAGTCGTGAACTCATTGAAGCAATACTACGCGAACGAGCCGATAGAGTTGAAAATTCAGCTTCACAACGCTGAGGATGAGACAGCCCAAGTCAAACTCGATACGCATATTTTCGGAAAGACTGTCCCCTCATTCAAAGTCCAAGCTCAGGATGAAGAGCGGTCAGTGGAGGGTGCGGCTGAAGAAGCACGTATTACTGGTATAAGAATCGGGAGCATGGATAGCTCTGCATCTCTTGAGATATCTCTACTCATGGAGCCCTCTGACGGGCCAACATCTTACGACATACATCTTCGCGCGACATATCATCTAGAGTCAGACCCTGCGACACCCGTTATACAAATGCTCCCCCTTCAGCTGACAGTAGTAAACGCATTCGAAGCCAACTATGACCTGGTACCTCGCTTGCATTATGACCCCTGGCCGAGCCTGTTCGATTCCGATGCCATCCAAGAGTCTGGGGATCTCGACAAGAGCTTACTGACAGCCAAGGGCTTATCGCAACGCTGGTGCTTGATTTGCCATTATGCCTCCTTCGCCACAGAGGATATCAAGGTTTTAGGCATGGATGTCAAGGTCCTTTCCAGCGTCGGAGATGTCCGCTGCAATGTAACAAACGCACCGGACGTCCCTGAAGACGGCATCATCGTTTCCCCCAAGACGATGCACGAGGCAAAATTCGACTTGGTGGCTCAGAAGTTGGGCTTGGACGATCGCGCTTCCGTGTCGCTTGATCTCGGCTTTGTGCTGCGCTGGCAGCGTCCCGGAAGCACCGTTGTCAATACCACGACGATGCTGGCAGGCCATTACCTGGTCCTGGGCACTGAGCCCAGGGTTCTCGCATCTGTACTCGAGGGACATGTCCAAGGTGCCGACGGTTCCCCGACAATGCTGCAGCTCGACGTCACTATAGAGAACCCCTCTAATCACTTCCTCACTTTTGGAGTGTCCATGGAGCCAAGCGATGAATTTGCCTTCTCGGGGGCCAAGCAGACAACGCTGCACCTGCTGCCAATGACCAGAAGGGCAATCACGTACAGGCTGTTGCCGCTGGGACGCGGAGGCGTGTATGTGAGGCCTGGTCTTGTAGTAAGAGACAAGTACTTTCAAAAAGTGCTTCGCATAATCCCGACGGAAGGCATGAAAATCGACAGGGAGGGCTTGCTGGTCTGGGTCCCGCCGGCGGGCGGTGCGGAAGAGACTAAAGAGGAAGAAGAAAAGTAGAAGCGGCAGCCGGGGGGGGGGGGGGGGCATTTTTGATGTATCGATGATATCCCTTATATAGCGATCTTGCTTGGACATGATAAAAGAGGCTTTTCTGCCTGGCATTGTTCTCTTTCTTTTGATCTATTCCAAAATCAGGCGGGGCTTTCCCCCCTCTCTCTCTTTTGCTTCACTGGGTATCATCGGGCATCTGGTCAAACGATTTTCGTGCGCCTTTCCTACGATGTGCATCCGTAGTACCACGACCGACAAACCTCAAAACCCAGTTCTTGACGTCCCTAGTTTTGATCCTCTGCGGGTCGCCCTCGACGCCATGATTCAAGTCCCGGGCGGTGTAATGACCCCCTCCATCCCTCCTCCACAGCAGCCGGACCCTCGTCAGACCTCTTCTCAGGCTCTGCCCGTAGACCTTGTCCCTGAAGACGTGGAGGCCGACGTTCCTCATCAGCACGACGTCCTGGCGCCTCAGCCGCATGATCTCGCTGGTGCCGCTGCCCTGGGCGCAATCTTCAGAGGGGAGCCAGAAGGACACGGCAAAGCCGGAGCGGGTCTCGTCGCCGGCGACTATCTCGACGAGGGACAGCGTGGTGCCCCAGCGGGTCGTCACGGTGCGGGGCTGCGCTATGGAGATGATGCCCACGATGAGGTTGAGCGTCACCGTCTGCGGGCTCAGGGCGGTGATGCGCCGCGCCGAGGGCACGTCCTCGAGGTCTGAGAGGTGGGCGTTTTGCTGCGGGAGGTGGAGGGTGCTGGGGTCGGCGTAATAGTGGCCTGTAAGGTCCTCCGACGTTGTGGTTGTGGTTGTGTTTGTTGTTGTAGTGGTGGTGGTGGTCATGAAGGATGTTTCGTCGTCATTTGCCGTCTTCTCGTCCGACAGCTGATGATGATGCCTGGCCAGGGACTGCTCGCAAAACTGCGCGAGGACGTCGTCCCTCGCCTCCGAGCCGCAGCCGCCGCCGCCGCCGCCGCCGCCGCCGCCGCCTAAGTTACCATCTTCGGAAAGAAACGAAGTGGCCTCGGTGGTGGTGAAGAAGTCGTTCCCGAAGCCTGCGGCGAAGCTCTCGTCGAGGTCATGCGCTTGCGTGAAGCCGGTGTGCAGAGGCTGTCTCTCGAGGGGGAGGTAGCGCCATGTAGCGTGGGATTCGTCTCCCTCTCCGTCCTCAACATCGACATCTTCTTCATGGAGATGTAGGAATTCCCGAAAAGTCCTGTCGAACCGTGTCAGTGTGCTGGTGGCTTCGGTGACGGCCTCTGCCGGCGGAGCACCGGCGAGGAGAATCACTTTGGGCGGCATGTCCATGTCGAGGAGTTTGTCTTGCGGGGCACAGCGGTGGTCTTCATAACCACCACCACCACCACCACCCCTCACAACCCCCCTTTTTCGATGAGCCCTATGGCTGCGCAGTGTTATATACTACTGCTAGTAGCACCACCTTACAAGCCATGCTGCTGCCATGATGTTCTGCTGGTGCGCCGAGTAGGTATATATGTATGTTGCGCTGCTGCTGTGATGTCAAACGTGAATCCGGGGTGGTACCTTAGGGTAGCGTAATAGCTGTAAGTAACCACCTTCTTTCTGCCTCGGCACGGCAAGATCTAGGCTCCACTAGCGCGCCGCGCCCAGTCAGGAACATTGAACTCTATTAATACTCCGTACTCCGTACTTTAAGTACTCAACTGCTAAAAGTAGCTTCATCTCATCTCAATTCAATTCAATTACTCTCAATTCATCGGCCGAATACGTTTTTGATTTTATTTATATACCCCCACAATCATAAAACGTGTTGTATCATCTGGCTTGACGCAGAACAGCACCATAACGACGACCATGGCGTCACCATTCATCATCCAAGAACACAACCTCTCGGCGGCACACATAAGAGAATATGCCCGAGGCACTTCCAACTCACAGGACGAGGAGCTGCGACTACATGTACGGCAGTATACTCCCACAGATAACCTGAACCCTAAGAAGGGTGACATAACCATCATTGGCGCTCACGCAAACGGCTTTCCAAAGGTTAGTTTAGTTAGTTAGCCTCATCATACGATGAACAGCGTGGGCTCAACAAGAACGATGTAGGAACTGTATGAGCCCTTGTGGGAAGACTTGTATCACAAACTCAAGTCCAACGGCATCAAGATCAGGACAATCTACATCGCGGATGCTGCATGGCAAGGCCAAAGCGGCGTCCTCAACGCCGACAGCATCGGCAACGACCGTAAGTATTCCTTCCCATGGCGCAACCGGACGCCGCCCATCAATCAATACGCAAAGACAAACACCCGCTCACTCCAACCCCCAGCTGGCTGGCTCGACTACACCCGCGACATATACCACATGATCAACACCCTCCGCCCTCCCAGGCCTCTCATCGGCGTGGGCCACTCATTCGGCGGCACGGCTCTGGTAAACCTCTCCATCATGCACCCGCGCCTGTTGACAACCCTGGTCCTCCTTGACCCCACGTACACGCGGTACGCAGCCTACCCCGGCGAGGGCGGCATCTTCCAGCCCGCCGTCTCGAGCATCGTGCGCAGGGACGTCTGGCCAAGCCGCGACGAGGCCGAGAAGGCCTTCCGCAGGAGCCCGTTTTATTCGTCCTGGGACGAGAGAGTCTTTAGGCGGTGGATGGACCATGGCATCCGGGATGGTGGTGGCGGGAGCGGCGACGCCAGCGTGGTGCTTTCGACGACGAAGCACCAGGAGGTCTTTACCTACTTGCGCCCGTCATGGGAAGCCTACGATCCCACGGGCAAAGTTCTCCTCGACCGGTCCAAGGTCCTGGACCTGGACCCCACGCTGCAGGGTCAAGGTGCGCCGACCTACCCCTTCTACCGGCCCGAGGGCGCCAGCACGGTTTCCCACCTCCCCCATCTGCGCCCGACGGTGCTCTACATCTTCGGCGGGAAGAGCATGCTCTCGATGCCCGAGTTCAGGAAGCAGAAGATGGACCTCACGGGCGTGGGCGTGGGCGGCAGCGGTGGCGCAAAGGAGGGCAAGGTGAGGGAGGTGGTCGGGGACGACTACGGGCATTTGATACCAATGGAGGCGCCCGGCCTCTGCGCCGACGAGGCGGCAGGATGGATCAGGGAGCAGATGGAGGACTGGTGGAGGGACGAGAGGGAATACGAGGCATGGGCGACCAAGTCTCAGCAGGAGAAGACGACGTTGTCCGCCGATTACTTGAAGTATTCCAATGTCAAGATACGAGATAGAGGGCAGGGCAAACCCAAGCCCAAGATGTAGAATATCCAACGTCCCAGAATCAATCAGTAGAGCACGCATAAAGAATTTTTTCTTTTTCTTCTTTTAAATTCGCGTATCATTTATACGCTTTTTTCTTATTTTCAATTTTTTTTCTTGCTAAAAATCCTCCGACAACTCGCAACGGATTGCTTACGTCGGATTTTCTCTATCTTTCATTTTCTTTTTCATAATTCCTTCCTGACCAAGAAAACAGTACACCAATCTGACGTAAATCCAACCTACCCCCCCGTACAAATCTTTTCCAGGAAAACAGAAACAAATAAAGTAAAATAATCAACGAAATCGCATCACTCGTGACAATCTAGTATAGCAAACATGCTTAAAGTATGTGAGCTAGCTAGCGATGGGAGATGAACCAAACGACGACGAGGTAAAGGCCTGAGCGAACAACCACACGCACGAGCCTTACAAGTAGTACATGGTATCTGCAATCTTTGAATGGATGGTGGCGCCCTGGGCCTGGCTGCTACCGGACACATCCGAAGTCTCATCGCCGAAGAATTGAGGTCGGTGAAGGCGAGCGCGTTCACAGACAATGTCGGCGTAGTAGGCCGGCGGGCAGATGCTGACAGCCTTGGTGGCCCGTCCAAACAGGTAACAGAGCTCATGTGTCATCTTTTGCAGCTGATCGGCGGCCCTTTCACGGTACTTGCTCCGGAATACCTCATCCAGGAGCACCGTGTAGTGAGCCGGGCGAGTAGTCCCCTGCAGAGCCTCATGAGCGGCCAGATAGAAGTCCCAGTACCGGGCCTGGGTGACGCCACGATCGACGACGGTGCCCGGCTTGATGTTTGGGTTCGCGGGCTTACCCTTGAAGGGCTCCCGGACCTGGGTCGGGTAGAATCGCGTTTGATGCCTCTTGACCGATATGATCAGGGTTATCTTCGGGGCAGCCTCCTTGCCGTAGGAATTCCTACAAGCCTCCCGAATCATGGGCAACTCAACGTTGAGCACTTGCGAGAATTGACCCTCCGAGACGCCATCACGATATATGATGATGTTCTCCGGGTGTTTGGAATTACCCTTGCGCCACCTCGCTAAGCGGTTCATGAAAGCTTGAACCAGCTGACCGCTGAGCATCTCCTGCTTAGATGACTGCTCCCAAGTCTGAGACGGCCATTGCGCAAGATCGCTGTCGACACTGGCCACGATGCCAACAAGACTTGGAGCCGAGTCCGCCTTGCCGGATGGCATGTTGGTTGGATGGGTAACGTCATAACCAACAATCATGGTCTTTCCATCCTTGATGAGCTCCAGATCCTGAGAGAGCTTATGGTTGACACCGCCAAGTTTCAAGTTCAACTTGAGGGCTATGTTGGAGGCGTACTGGAGGTCGGGTGCGGTCGTGCCTTCGAATCGGTTGAACTTGATGAACTTGCTGTAGACGATGCAGATGGTCTGAACACCGTACACGCAGTCACCGAGATACTTGATCTGTTGGTAAAAGTTGCCCGTCTTATCCTCCCTATCGTAGAAGCAGAAGATGATGACATCACATCCAGCACCTTTCTCGAATATGCCAGGGAGCTGGTTGGGACTGTTCACCATGGCATCGGGCCTCTGCTTGGCCGGCAACTTGACGCCTGTTCTCTCAACCTCCTGACGGAACGGAGCCACCCAATCGGCCTCGTCCTGGTTCCTACCAGTATTGACTTGAACGGCGCCCCAGCTTCTCGCAGCCTTGGGCTTGTAGAAGTTGACCGAGGCCAGGTTCCAGCTGCCATTGTTGGCGACCTTGGATTGACCTTGGCCTCTACCATACTGGACTTTGGGAGCCATGAGCTCACGAGCCGCCACAGTTAGCAACTCGGGTCCAACCTTGATCTTGAACTTTTCCAAGAAGGGGTCGCCCAAGCTGAGAACCTTAAGGCCATGCTGTTGGATAGCAAGTGCATTTGGGTGCGGGCGCTTACACGCAGAGTTCAGCATGTCGGTAGTCTCGTCACCTGATAGCTTGGTCTTCAGTGACTGTCCAGGAAGCACTTCGATCACTTCGGCTGGGAAAAAGGTAGGCTTATCAGGCGTTCCCGTGTTGACCAAAGGCCAGTCAGCCAGAGTCTTGTTGTATTCTATGTGATTCAGTCAGTCATCTGTTTAGTCGCACCAATATAACATTGGGGATTGCTTACTCGCTCGGTAGTGATCGTAGACACTGATGTATTTGCCTTTTCCGCTGGCATCCTCAAGCCAGAATTCGACATCCTTTGGACCAGCGAACTCTCCTTGAGCCTTCCACTTCGTTTTCTTGTTGGTGCCAGTGTAATTCCTCGATTTAATGGCGAGACTTTGGATGGACTTGACCTTTTTGTATGGTTTGCCGTTGGGCGCCTGCAATTGAACCGAGACGCGCGTCTTACTCAATACTTTGTTGAGTGATTTGAGTGCCGGGTAATTGTTGAGATAGCCTTCATATTGGCTGAAGATGTCGACCAGCTTTCCGTAAGCCCTGAAGACACCGTTTGTAGGGTTCACATTCAGCAACAACCTACCGGTGCCGTATCGTGTGGACTGAAAGAATCCACGGCTTGCAAGGATAGGCCGGGATTGACCCAATACAGCTTCCAGAGCAGACGGGTGGCCCGCCGTAGGGAAGAACCGTGCGCTTCCCACGGTTGCAATGGAGTCGAGCTTGGATCGTGGCGTCGTGCCAAGAACCACGTTCAAAGCATCCAGCGTCTCTGGGAACCGTGGAAAGACCAGGGCATCGGGGCCACGTTCTTGAGACTTGAGGTACTTCATCATGTCGCTAACACGAGCTTCGAAAGGCCCGCTGATGCTCACATCAAAGTTGTCAAACTTTTCCTCGTTGCCATCAACCCGGAGCTGAACTCGTACGGGATTCTGCTGCAGCTCTAGATGGTGCGTGGTGACAAGCTTGCTCTTGTATTCGGTTGCTATGCCAAGAACCTTCTTGTTCTCGCTCCGGAGCAGTGACAGCAGTTGCTCAATGACCAGATGGAGCATGCGGCCCTTGGGCTCCTTGGCGGTGCCGTCGTTGCGAACCTGAGCAATATTCAGAGTATAGGCCCAAAACACGTCTGTGTCGACATTGATTTTGAACGAGTTGGTCCATACTGTCACGGCCTGACCAGCAGTACCGTATGCCGGGCGAGGGGGAAAAAACTCAGAGTTATTACTGGACACCAGCTGCCCCATAGCACCACCCGAGAAGAATGCATTCTCTGATTGAGTGACAGAAGGGTCGACTTGTGCCTGTCCGTTTCTAGAATAAGTCAGCCAAATACTCAAGCCATGAGAAGAAATAGGCCGGCCAATATAGCACATATATGCTGCCAGATATAGGATATAGCTGCCAAAGAAGAATCAAGGGAGAGATACATACCCTCGGTAGGCAGTGAAGTCGTTCGGATCCTGCACTCGGGCGCCACCTCTGCCGCCACGGCCACCTCGACCACCGCCGCGGTCCCCACGATCACCACCACCACCTCGACCGCCACCGCGGTCCCCACGATCACCACCTCGACCGCCACCGCGAGGCGTGAAATCACCACGACCACCGCCGCGAGGCGTGAAATCGCCACGACCACCGCCGCGAGGCGTGAAATCGCCACGACCACGTCCACCTCCACGACCGCCACCTCGACCACCTCGATCACCTCGATCACCTCGATTGCCGCCTCCGCGCGGACCACCGCCTCGACGAGGACCTCTATCAGACATTACGAGGTCTCGTAAACGTGTTGGAATCCCGCTATGTTGATGAACGATGAAACTTCCGTTGGCATGTACGGGAACTAAGCAGCTAAATATTGACAGTGCACCTTTGCACATGAGTTTGATTAGCAAAAGCAGTGAATATTGTGAACATTCGTTGTAGGTAATGCTTGTGAGGCCTTTCCCTTGATGGGTTTGAAGTTTTGATTGTTATGATATGGGATTCAACCACTAGGTAATTCGCAAGGAGCTTTGGGGTTCGGGCTTCTTAAGAAGTAGAATTGAGGAAAGGACGTGATGCTGAGATAGGTGAGCGTAGTGTTTGAAGGTGTACCAAATGGAAGGAATAGAAAGGTCATTTCGGCGGAGTTGGCCAGTGACGGGGAGATGTGTGTTCGTTTGCTCAAACAAGTTTCGAGTTCCCATGGTCAACGACATTTGCAAACACGGGCGGTTGCTTGTGAATAACATGCCAACGATTGCAGTCGTTTGGCTGTAGAAAGGACGATAGATTCGCCCAGGTTCAAAGTCAGGAATCAAAAAAGAGAAATTGGTATTCTTACCTCTTCACAGATTTACCAAGAAAAAAATTGGTGTGACGGGGAGAGGGGAAGAAACAAGAACCAGGAGTGAGTAGGACCAGGTGACTGCCAATGGAGCTATATGCTTTTTCCAACAGTCTCAATCCTCTCCTGTCTGTCTCCTACAACCCACACAATACAGGCGGTCGTTGGTTGCACGATTCTATGGCAAGGATGACGTCGTCGCAGACTCACCGTTGTTAGGTGGCGTGGCCGGTATTTTGAATTGGGGGGAGAAAGGGAACTCCGTACTCCACAGGCCAAGCCGCTCCATCACATGCGTGTGTGCGAGCTGTACAAAGCAAGGGGGTCCACAAGGAGGTCCGTTGGTGGTCTCGCCCACAAGTTGTCCTAACAATCCAACCCGTTCCCACTACCCTAGTAGCCGAGCATTATTGCTTTTTGGGGCAAGGGGATCTTGAGGAGGAGGAGGAGAGAGGAGGGGGGGGTAAAGTTCAAGGAAAGTTAACTTTTCTTTTTCCCACATCCTCTCGTCGCCTAGGTTCAAGAGGGCGGCCTATCTTGGCAGTGAGAGAGGTAAACGCAGGTTTTCTCATCGCCTTAACCCCCCTCCTTAATCCCTGTCTGCCCCAGACTTATTGGACCATGCCGGATGAGGGGACACTGGCAATAAAGATCCAACGTTCTGCCGTTTACGGGGAGGGGAGCCTGGGCCCAATGAGAGGCAATGTGCAAAGAAGCATCTTCAGCTAGAGAATTCGCTTTGCCTCCCTTTGCCTACGTTACATTTTGTTTCAGTAACTTGTTCACTATGACTTGGTTAGAGATGCTAGACAGCTTGGGGGTGAGCAGCTTAGGGTGGCAAACAGACACGAACTCCAATGGTCAGCGATAGGCTTTTTCTCCAATCTGCGACGCCAACAGGTGCACGAACGTGGCCCAGACCAATCATCATCGAAGATGTAAGAACAACAACAATATATATTATTCAACTGTGCTTTTTTTTTTTTTCGGTTGAAATTGCCATGAAAGAAAGATTTGACGACTCATTATTTTACTGGGGGAAAAGAACCTAAGACTACGTTACGCTATTAGCTCTTGCTGTGGATGGGCTGCCATGCTCCTGCTGTCTTTCAAAGAAAGTCGCACTTCTTTTTGTCATTCCATTCCATTCTCGTCGCGCTATTCCATACGGCAGGCACTTCTCAATTACTACTACTCCGTACCTACCTTTACATATAAATGGTTCTTTTCAGCTCATGTCACTAATGAAGACAGCTGCGCCTTCTTCCATTTTCAGAACCATTGGCTAGGCATATTATTTAGTAGTCACGTACAATCCCTCGAATCAGACATGCAGATAAAACACAGCAAACAGACGTCCCGCGTGAGCATTTGCTCGGCCCCTGTATCTGCATCCGCCCATTCAGCCTTGGATACATACGCGCCGGCCGATGTTACGACCGGCTTCTGAGTGACACAAGCTCACTGCCACCACCCACCAAATCACGCCACACATTTTCCATTTTCCAACAGTGTCGCGCTGTCACCAGCACGACTTGTACCTCATAATTTGTACGTTCCGACTTTGCCCCGTTGCCGCCTTGCCTACATCACTGATCGCTCCAGAACAAACACGGCAGTCATCTTCTGCAGACACACTTAAATTATAAAGTGTTAGGGTAGATCATGATCGTCGTACAAGTAGTAGTAGAAAGGCGACGACGAGTTGTCTCTGCAGCTGCTGTGGGGTCCATATCCAAGGTCGAACGAATGCAGCCGCTCGTGCTGACCCCCCCAGCAGGGACCTCTCAGACCAACGCTTATTGGACTTCCCTTCCGATGCCCATCATGCATGCCTTGGTCCTACTCGAAACTGTATGCACGTCAAGGTGGCCTCCCATGATAGGGTATACACGAATGAGTCACTGGCCTATCCCTGGCGCAATCAATTCTCACTTACGATGCGGTTGAGAATTGTTATTGATGAGTGCGGATACATACGGTAGATCTAGCTTTCCCCCCTCCCCCTTGCTATTTACGATCACGGTAGAATTCTGAGACATTTGAGACAGTAAAGTTAATATTAAATTAAATATGAAAAAATAAAATAGCTCACGGAATATCAAACGAGTGTGCGTAACACTTGGGTGCCTAGAGTTGTGTAGCAGTGTTCCCATCTGCGGTAGCGGGCATGATGTCGGTTGGTCGGTCCATCCAATGTACTTGCCACACTTACTACTGCACGTAACAGAAGCTTAGATGCGCAAAGCAATGTTTAGCGAATCACTGGCCCGGATCATCTTCTCCTCCCTGGCCTCTTCCTCCACCTCCTTCACCGTGTCCGTGTACCTCTCGCCACCAACGTAGTCACTCTCAGGAGGACCGAGATACTTCATCTCTGTACCCCCGAGATCCACTACAATCTTCTCGAGAGCCATGTTCAGGTATCGCAAGCGTACTTCAAGAGCATGGTTACCGGCAGAAACCGCTCCGATACCATGGCGCCTCTTCCAGACATAATCCATGGAAGCCTGTGACCAGCCTACTGGCTCGGGGCCTTGGTCGCTTTCCTCGGTGAGGCGGAACGTCTGCACATCGCCGCCATCCCAGCGGAAGTCGTAATGCATCTTGGTCTCGGGATCAATGTCGATTGTGGTGACGAAATGGAACTCGAGCGCAGCTGCCTCTCGGTCGGTGAAGGTGTGCATATCGTAGCGCAGGAAAGGCAGATCGTCCGGGTTGCTGAAATCCGTGTCGTTTGGCAGGGTGACGGAGCCACCCTCTTGGCGACCAAGCACCGGTAGTTGGATATAAGGAGCTGTAGCCCACTTACCAGTGTGGATTGAGACATAGGTGTCAACCTCGACGAAGCCGCTGAAACCTTCAGGAGCCTTACGCTTCTGAACAGGTACCCAGACCTTCTCGTACCCGTCAACGCTGCCGATGATTTCGATGTACACCTCTTCGTTGAAATCATCAGGTACAGCAGCCCAGTCAATGCTGACGTCAATCTTGACGTCGGCATCTGATGGCTCGAGGGTACCAGAGGTTTCGGATATGGTCATCCACTCATGCTGCGGAGTGGCTTTCCAATCAAAACCTACGGTCCCGCGATGGAAGATCTCGAACCAGCGGGTTTGCGGGCCATAGTTGCTCATGGCTTGAAGGGTAACAGTCTTCTTCTGAGCACCCCGCGACGGATGGGTTCGGTCGGCATCTTCAGCAACAGTGCCCGGATTGTGGCCCTCAGTTCCCTCTGCCACAACGCCCATGTGCCCCATGATGGGATTCGGTTCCTCTTGAGTCATGACCCAAGAAAGACCATCGAGCATGTTTCTGTAAGGGCCAAGGGAAGTACCAGTGTAGCCATAATGCGGCTGCCTGAGCATATGGTTCCATCTGCCGTCAAGTAAGGAATGATACTCCGTCTCAAGCTTGTAGTCAGCATTGAACCAGTTGATGACTTCCTGCATGAGGGCATTCGTTGAGTTGCGGCGTTGCTTGCCGTAGAGGCGATTCTTCGTCTGGCAGAAGCGGACCATGTTGTAAATGTAAGACGCCTTGATAGGATGCAAAGCCAGTTGGAAGAAGGACGCTCGTTGTTTCTCATCCGTCATCTCTGAGTGGATAGCTTCCACATCTTCAAGCAGCTCTTTCCACCTCGCCACAATGGTCTGCGCTTCATTGTATTTCAAGACGGAGAAGTTTTCAGGATCAATGTGCTCGTGCTTGCGGAGGGCCTGTAGACGCTCGAATCCATACCAGATCTTGGCTACCCGTTCGGCATACTCGCTGCCAATGTCTCGAGTAGCTACAGCGTGGAAGTAATCGAGGAACCCATCAGCGGCAATCGACTTCACGTTCCAAGCCAGGTCGAAGGCGAAGCTCATTGGCAGCTCCTGGGGTTTGATGTCACCAACGTTGAAGATCCAAATGCGGTCGGCGCCGCGGTCGTAACCCAGCTGCAGCTGGTGCCATGCCTTTCCCTGCGGGGATATGTCAGATCCAAATGATATCATGTGATGAATACGAAGAGAGTTCCAAGCGTACGAGAACGTTGCTGTTCATCCACCTGTAGCTGCGAGGTTGACCAGTGTACTGGAAGTGGTAGTAGAACTAACAAGGTTAGACAAAGCGTTTTAGCTAGATGGTTCCGAGCCAAACTCACCCCGACACCTCCTTTCCTTGCTGCCTCCTTTGGTGTTGGAAGGCGACGCTGGTTCGCATGGTTGTCGTCGGCAAATAAGATGGTCATATCATCCGGGATCTGCAAGCCATCTTCATAATAAACCTGTACTTCCTTGTACAGCGCCATCAGTTCTGGAGTCGTTGTCAGCAACATCAACTTTATCTAGCAGGTTATGGACTCCATACGTAACCCGCTGTCTTCGCTGCCGTAATGCTTCTTGATGATGTCTCTCTGGACTTGGATGATGTCTGTCAAAGTAGCGACCGGGTCATTCCCACTGATAGGAGCATCACCCTCACCTCTCATGCCCATGGTGATATAAGACTCGTAAGGAACAGCTCTTTTTGCGCCATGATCAAAGTATTCCGTGATTCTTTCCCTGTTGGTTGCCCAGTTCCAGGTACCTTGGGGCTCGTTGACCGACCACTCGTTCATAGCCCGCTGCATGGGCTCGTGGTGGGAGGTACCGACGACTATGCCATACTCATCGGCCGTCTTCTGGTTGTCGGGGTCATCTACGAAGAATGACCTGCCGGGGAATGGATAGCCTCTCCACATGCCAGGCCACATAAAGTTGGCCTTGAGCCGGAGGAGCAGCTCGAAGACATGCTTGTAAACCTCGACACCGAACACGGGCCCAAATTTCTCATGCACCCACGAGTCCATGCCGGGGGCTTCATCATTGATGAAGATGCCTCGAAACTTGACACTAGGTTCACCGTTTACGGTGGTGACCGGCAGAGCATAGATCTCAGAATGCTTCTTGTCGGGGACGTCTGCCCACCAGTACCATCTTGGAAATGATTCAGTTCAGCTCAGGGCTGGATTGGATATTACGCTATACTTACGGAGATACTCCAATTTGCTCCGAAAGAGAGTAAGTGCCGAAGATGGCAGCTCGTTTGTCGCTCCCAGCGATGACCAGGGCGTTCTCATAACTACCGAAGCCGGGGTTGATTATAGAGAAAGTCTTCCAAGTCTCCCATTTGCCCTCAATGTCAGAGACATCGATCTTGCCACCATCAACAAGTGACTTGATGGTGCTTGACTGGGTAAGAGTTCCAATCAGGATACAATTGGCGCTTGACTTGGCAGTCGAAGCACTGGTCACTTTGGTGTTGCCATTCTGACCAGTAACTCTAGCAAAATCGCCAACAAGGTTGTCTACAGCGATGTGAAGGCCGGAATAGTCGTCATCATCAACAACGATATCAGCACCGACGATACTGAATCCCGCCTCGGAGTTGAAGGCGACGATGGGGTCTTCGAACATGACTGCAGTCTTTGATTAACCGAAGCCTAAGAAGAAAGGTAGATTGTGTTTGGTGTATCTGCGACTAGAGTCAAGCAGATGAGAAACAGGTTGGTCCCTTATACAATTTCGATGCAGTCACAAGGATCGGGGGGTTACACTGTCCTCTCGTAAAGTTAAAAGTGGCTTGAGACCTCCCGCATTTAGTCAGCTCAGGGCTAGCTCACGAGAAGGGAGTCTGGTGCAGGAGGCTTGTGGTGAAGGGTTGCAACTGAAGAGGGACAAGGTCCACGGGGTCTATAGTTTATCTCAAAGGCCGTTTCTTGCCCTGGTCGTTTGTCTCTGCTGCAGCGAGGGCACCGGGTTGCACTTGTTGATCCGATGAGCTTGGTCAAGTCACCCGGCAAGGCAGACATGGGAAGGCGAACCCGAAATTACCCAGCTTTGAATGCGGTGAACCACCAAGGATCGATCGTGAAAGCGATATATGACATTCCGTCACTATCATTAAAGTTGGTCTAGTTAGGTGGTAGTTCGGAAGCGATGGGTTTGTGTGGCTGCTCCCCGCATTTGAAATGGAATACGGGGAAGGCTTGTGACAGTAATAGATCACAGGCGAAACGTCACCCGCTGCTCCAGGCCAACTTCACAGGCCAAATTGCCGAATAGGCTATATTTCAACTGCACCATCCCGTGGGATCACTTCTTGTTGATATGGCCGGCTTTAGCAACGGCAAGTATCTCGTCTTCC
The DNA here is from genome assembly GCA_003012115.1 of Trichothecium sympodiale. NCBI lineage: Eukaryota > Fungi > Ascomycota > Sordariomycetes > Hypocreales > Trichothecium > Trichothecium sympodiale. The sequence goes on from PXOB01000240.1 coordinate 62,388, forward strand.
ATGCCTGCAACATGGATGACCTCGATCCCAGCGTCCCTCAACTTCCGTTGTCCCTCGTTCTGCTTAACAAAGGTGTCAGGTTCCTGCACTCCAACGTATACCTTTTTGATCCAGGCTTTTTGTCGAAGCACCCTTTCAACACAAGGCTGGCTCCCACTTAATCGTTTCGAGCAAGGCTCGATTGTGGTGTACAGAGAGTGTGGCTCCTTGATAAAATTCGACAGCTTCTCCTCCGTCGTCGAATGCTTTTCCGCCAGCTTCAGTAAGCAACATTGCTCTGCATGCGTGTTTCCAGGTAGTTCTAGAGTGTACCCTTCCGCCGAAATGGTGCTGTCGGACAGCTTCATCAAAACGGCTCCGACTCGAAAGTTGGTGGGCTGCGGAGGGGACTTGTGGGCCAGCTGCAGAGCGTGCTGCATTGTCTTTGCGTGATTATCGCCGATTGAGGTGGCCATACTGTACATACTACCAATACCTCTGGTATTGGTGAAGAAGCGAATTGAAAGAACCAGCCGAGCTTGAGCTACAGAAGAAAACGCTTCCGCGGCGGACCTTCCGGCGGAAGACCGGCCGATACCTTAGTAGGTACCTACGGAGTACATAGTACCTAACCCAGGGAATGATGCAAACGGGGTGGAGCTGCGACAAGCCAAGCGGCGCGCTGTAACGCGTCGCCCTCAGCAGAGCTTCATCATGTGAACCTACCCAGTACCACGATATTATCTGCTCCAGCGTAACGCAACGCTACCATCCCAACATGTCGGACTTTGAAGACGTTGTCGATGGAGAGCTCCCATCTATTGACCCCTACGAGACCCTGAGGATCGATCGCAACGCCACCGACGACCAGGTTAAAAAAGCCTACCGAAAAGCGGCCCTGCAGCATCACCCAGGTGAGATGATCAACTGATCCTAGGCAGATGCAATCCAAACTGACCATGCTTCTCCAGATAAGGTTCCTGCTGATCAAAAAGAGGCCGCTCACGCCACGTTTCAAGGGATCGCCTTTGCCTACGCCGTTCTTTCTGATCCAGTGCGGCGCAAACGCTTCGATGAAACTGGCTCTACATCCGAATCTATCCTCGACTCCGACGGGTTCAATTGGAGCGACTACTACCGCGACCTATACAAAGATGCTGTCTCTACAGATGCGATTGAGAAGTTTGCCAAGAAGTACATAGGGTCAGATGAGGAGAAGGATGACATCCTTGTCACATACGAGCAATGCGAGGGTGATATGGATGCTTTCTACGAAGCTATGATCCTAAGCGACGTTACAGTGGATGATGAACGGTACCGCAAAGTCATTGAAGAGGCCATCAAGAACGAGGACGTGCCAGCTTTCCCAGCCTACACGAGCGAGACGAAGAAGAAGCGGGAGAGCCGTGTCAAGAAAGCCCGACTTACCGCCAAGGCCGAGGCCGTGGAAGCTGAGAATTACGCAAAGGAGCTGGGTGTCCATGACAAGCTCTTTGGTTCGGGCAGCAGGGGTAAAAAGGGAAAGAAAGCCGACGCAAACTCCGAAGATGCGCTCGCAGCTCTGATCCAGAAAAACCAGCAGAAGCGATCTTCGGAGGGCTTCTTTGACAGTCTAGCGGAGAAGTACGGCGCGTCAAGCAAGTCGAAGAAAGGTCCGAAGCGAGGCTTTCCAGACGAGCCGCCCGAGGAGGCTTTTCAGGCTACCGGGGCAAAGCAGAAAGCTGCCAAAGCAGCTAGGGAGAAGGCAGAGTCTGGCTCGCGAAGTAAGAGGGCACGTCGCTGAGGGTAGTTGAGGACCTGGATTTATTTATAGCGATGGAGTTTTGAGGAATATGAACATTTATGCTACGGCCGGGCTAGTTTAAATAGAATTGGACGATTTCGTACTCTGGTTTATCCGGAAGTTGGGGCGTTTCATTCGTATATCTGTTGATCAAATGCTATGGAAATGGTGGTCCTGCCCACATCTACAGCAATGTAAGTGCTACCCTAGTAAAGCCTACGTGGTAGGCTAGGTAATTAGGTAGGGTAGTGGGTCGCTCCTACTTGTACTCTGACAGCTCCTGCACGGCTCAATCTTGATGCGTTAAAAGCACCTTCAGCCTTCTAATATTGCTATCTCTTCCATTCTACTCAACTCCGTCGGGCGTTTGCTGGATGCGAAACATGTCGATACTGAACCAAACCTTGCACGCAACGGCAGACGTCCCATGAGCGACGCGACCTGTCCCCCCATCTACCCGCGATGTTGCTTCCATTTGGCGCCTTCGTCTGGTGTATGGTGCCTCTTGCGCGCGACAGACATATGTTCATTAACGCAACCCCCAGAGTTTCAAGGTAGCGTGCTTCGCGTAGAATCTTTCCATCATTCGTATATTGACATTCAGGACAGGCCAAGACTACTACTTTTATAAGAATCTCCCGATAAAATGGGTTCGAGCAGTAGGCGTCATTGTCGCCATCGACGACTTTGCCGGACGACGGGCCTGGACGATCGACGATAGTTCCGGCCGATGCATTGAAGTGATCAAGGCGTATTCGGAAACGGATGCCGATATGCAACAGAAACAAGTTCAAAGTCAAGAGCAACCCAAGGGTGCGAAAACTAAACCACCATTCGAAGATGTCGAAGTCGGTGCAATAGTCGATGTCAAAGGCAGCTTGTCAAAGTTTCGAGAGGATATGCAGATCAAGGTCGCGAAAATGGTCATGTTGAAGACAACTGAACAGGAGATGGCCCTATGGGACAAACGAACCGCCTTCCGGCGCAATGTGCTCCAGGTTCCTTGGAAGCTTGATAAGAAAGTTGTTCGAAGATGCCAGCGCGAGGCCGAGAAAGACCGATCCAAGAAAAAGCCAAAGCAGGCAAAGTCACATAAAACGGTGTGATGCCCGATCGTTTTATCAATGGCAGTGCTTCAGGCACAACGCTTAGCGAAGCGATGGGCCATTAAGCGAGCTTCTGGACCCCATGATCAAACAGGGTGGCCAGGTGACCCAAGTCGCCTCAGCAAGCGATGCCGACGCTGTTCCAACAGTTTTTCTCGCGGCCCATCCACGGTAATGGTTATCATGGTCTGCGATCACGATAGGGCCGGCACTGCAGACGGTCTAAGAGCCGCTTAGTCGTCTCCCCAAGATAATCTCGGCCAGTTATTGACGAGTTGTGGCGCGCTACTCTACAGGCCAAGATGGTGCACTGATCGCGACAGGTTCTATAATACTTAGGTATAATCAATACTGTCCGTAGTTGGGAACAGTACTTGATGATAGCTTGGTGTAGCCTGCAGAGACAGCAAGCATACAAAAGACACTGTTATGAATGCTACTCAATTCAGGCTGTCACTGTAACACTTAATCAAATCTCTGTGATCGATTCTACTGCCGCTTTGACAATATTGAACTGCTTCTCAATCTTATGCAACTATTTGTTTGCAAAAAAAGAGTAGGCAGGACTGCTCTTTCCCACTTGTCTTTCACTCAGAACTGCGCGGGTTTACCTACGTAGGAAGCCGCGTCAACACCTTCCCCTCTATTACCAACCCCATCCACATCCAGTTCCATTATTCCTACAAGAACAATTCTTCAAAATACGGACCGTTCAAACCCTAGAGCGATACCCACGCCCTACAATCTTATACTCCCTTCGTCAGTCATTTCCGTTACTTGCTTGCGTTTGCACACTCGGATTGCCAAGATTCACAAAAAGGTGGGTGTACTCACAAACGTTCCGCATACCGAAACACCTACAAGCTTCGCCCGTGGGCTAGGATACTGGCAACGCATACCTGTGAATCACTCTCTAGCAAAGCAATCTCATCATCCGCACCTGTTCCAACGCGATGAATAGCTTTGCCTTTATATTTCCCTCTTCTTCCCATGGTGGCGCTCTCAGGATCGTTCGGTCCTGTTGGGCTATCATACCAAACCCAATGTTATCAGATCAACCATGAAGACCAAATCCCGGACTATATGTGTCTTTCTACTAACCAGTGTGCAGGCTATAGCTGCACGCATCCGGCTCAACACAAATCGAGACGTACGAGGCTTAGATCAACACGAGACCGGGCAACATATACCCTTCGCTGCTGACCCTCGCCCTTTGCTGGACTACCTTGAGTTATTGCCCACAAACGAGTTCTTTCCAGCAAAATTACGAGACCTCGAAGTTAGCTCGTACTCTTCAGCTTTAGGCTCCTTATCGGCGACAAGTGCGTTGAGCAGCTCTGAAACCAGCAGCTACCAGACTTATTATACGTTGGAAGTGTCCCCACAGTCAACTCCGAGTGAAATTCCATTGGAGACTCTCGGCTCCGGGGAACTTGAGGATCTTTACTACACAATACCATCCTCTCCCACCTACGAATCTACATCCCAGAGAGAGGGAATATCCTCGACTAAATTTGTAGCATCAGAGCCCACTCGAATATTGAACAGTTCTCCAGATAGCACAATCAGCACAATGGACCACTTCTTCCACAAAAGTCTCGACAAAGCCTCCGAAGCCTTTGACAAGGCTACGGGCAAGGTGCACACTACCTCTCGGCCACCTACCTCAAGCGGCATTTCATCCCCTAACGATATCTTTTCCTCGCCTATTGGTACCGGCCCTCCTCCTGCGATGATGCAGGTTCGTGAGGATCACCCAGCTCCACGTACCGGCATTGCGACCAAGGGGCCTCTTCAAACAAACAAGTTTTACGCCAACTTCTTCCTTGGTGACCAGCGCAGCCCAGTCTACACCTTTCCGTATTCCATAGCATGGGCAGGCGGAACGGGGCCCTCGGCGAGCTGGGGCATGGCATGCTCACATGTTAATATCGCCCAACGAGTGTTTGGTCAGCAGAAGCCCAGTGGTGCCGTTTCTTACTTTATAAATCCTGTCGGTATTCAGTCCTTGATTTTATCTGCAAGGGAGCTCGACAAAGACACTGCACTCTCAATCGACAGCATGACCGCTTTTTCTGCCCGTGCCCATCTTAGCAAAGACGCAAAGTCCCAGCCGGCTGTCTCTTTTCCGATGGTACAAGGCATGGCATACATTACAGCCGAATACAGCGGGTCTATACCTTTGATCCAGACTGGCGTCTTTTTCAAGACAGTAACAAGAGTAACACGGGATCCTAAGTCAAATGTTGCCAAGTTTAACTTTACTTTAGAGGACGGAGCAACGTGGCGCATCTACGCCTATCGAACCAAAGGCGACGACCTAGATCTCAAGGTTGTGAGCAATAGCACCGCCACAGCTGTGAAGCCTTTTACGGGCATTATACAAATCGCGAGGGACCCTATAGTGCCTGGGTCTGAAGATGCACTTGATGATGGTGCTGGCATCTATCCCATCACCCTCGATCTATCGGGTTCGGCTAAGCAAAAGGAAGGCTTGTACAGCTTCAAATTTAAAAGGGACGGCCATCAGCAAGGTAATTTGTATATGTATGCGCTACCTCATCATGTCAACTCATTCCATCCACGGACAAGGGCGCAGATTCAACCAGTCCAACTTCAGACCACGACGAAGGGTACAGCAAGTCTTGTCCGGGGTGACGAGTGGACGATGGTCGAGCCGGGTCTACCAATTGAGATGGATTTTGCGCCCTGGCATCCCGAGAAAGGGCCCATGAGAAACATCTCTGACCGGGCAAAGGATCTCATTCGCGGCGCTGCGGCAAAAGAGGTATCCCAAAACATGATGGCACAGTCAAACCTCGACTCTATGTACTTCAGCGGCAAGGTAGGTTGTACAGGCTCCTATGGCGTACCGTTAACTGACATATAAAGGCCCTTGCCAAGTTTGCCTTGATACTCTATGTCATCAATGACTTGCTGGAAGACAAGGCACTTTTTGACAAGGGATTTGGCCAGCTGAAGGCTGCATTTGGCGTGTTCGCTGCCAACAAACAGCAGTTCCCCCTTTTCTACGAAAGTGAGTGGCCTTATCAGGTGCCAAATGGAAACGCTTCTAACATGATCAGGTGCTTGGGGAGGTGTTGTATCATCAGCATCATACGCGACAGGTAACGAGCATGCCGATTTTGGGAATACTTTCTACAATGACCATCACTTCCATTATGGCTATCATATCCTGGCAGGTGCACTCATAGGTCATATGGATCCGGCATGGTTGGTCGAGAACAAGGAGTTTGTTGATACTCTTTGCCGGGACGTTGCCAATCCCTCGACAAAGGATAAATACTTTCCCTTGTGGCGCAACTTTGACTGGTATCATGGCCACAGCTGGGCCCACGGGCTTTACGCCTCCATGGACGGCAAGGTATTTGGGCTTCTTCCCTCTACAGTGACGAGCTGACGCGTAATAGAACCAAGAGTCCAGTTCTGAAGACATGATGCATGCCTACGCTTTGAAGATGTGGGGTGCTGTGGTCGGAGACAAACATTTGGAGGCAAGGTGAGGTCTTGCAGACATATTTCCAATCATCGGATTAGGCTAATAATGAAATAGGGGTAACTTGCAGCTATCCATCCTATCTCGAGCCCTTCAGCATTATTACCTATACCAGGAAGACAACGTTGTACAGCCGAAGGAGTTCATCGGGAACAAGGTTGCAGGTATCTTGTTCGAAAACAAGATCGACCACACGACGTTCTTTTCACCAGACATCGAGGCCATTCAAGGAATTCATATGATCCCTATCCTCCCACCTACACCTTTTGTGCGAGTGAGTAGGTTTGTGAAGGAAGAATGGAGAACTTGGTTCAGCGACGGACGGATCGACAACGTCGGCAACGCTTGGAAGGGCATTGTGTATGCCAATTATGCTACGATTGAGCCAGAAAAGGCCTTTGAGTTCTTTGCTGCCAAGGACTTCGAGCCACAATGGATTGATGGCGGTGCATCGCTGACGTGGTTCCTAGCTTACTCTGCGGCGCTCGGAGGGGCTTGAAGAGGCTGGGGGCAGGGGCAGGGCAGGTAACTTTAATTCGATCTCATCAGGCGTGGTACATATGTAAGATAGCGTCACTGGATTGAAGAGGATGCGGTTATTTGGAATGGTTGGACACGTACTCCGTACATGTTGCTGAAAAGGACAGACATTTTATATACTCTCGTGGCCTATGTCAGACGCAGCCCTAGGTTCTATGCAACACCTCTTTACCACGCTCCGTTACTGCTTATGCTGTGATTACATGTTTGCTTGCCGTCAAAACCCCAAACTACCTATACGTAGGCTAACAGTTCCAAGGCCTACTTGCTGGGTGATTAACACATTAGGGGCCTGCAAGTTCAACACGAGTGGAGCGTCGTCCTGACCGGAGTGGTGGCGGTGAGAATTGGATCTACCGAGCTCATCGTGAGCGGGCATAGCAAGTGCAGTGGCACGCTCCTTGACTCGATTTCAGCTTTACTAAGTTTCTCATTGGCGCAACAAATTCAATAGTCAAATATCGATCAGCAAGTTGTTGTGTCTCACAATCGTACATATGTATCACTACTAGGTACAGTACTAGCATGATGCTGGCTCAGACAGAAGTTCCTGGATCGGTTCAGAGATAGCGAGCACCGTACGGAGTACGGAGTACTGCTACTGCTACTGCGTGCAACAAGAAGTCGATCGATGATGTCGCACAGAGATTATTAAGGTGTCATGAGGGGAGCTACGGGATGCGGGGGGTTGCTTTGTATGCGGCCAAGTTGCTAGGGAAGTGGGAAGGAAAGTGGGTATGTTGTATGTATATCTTTGGTGCGATCTCGCCAAGGGTCATGGTTGGCAGGGGAAGGAGAGAGCTCCGGCGGGTCTACGAGAGATTTCGAGCTTCCCCTTGGCGTGTTGCTGGCGCACGTCACTATTACTCCGTACATAGCTATAGCTGCCAAGTCCCACGAGAAGTATTACTGTTATCACTTCTTACTACTCCGTACTTGTAGGTATCAACACAGAGTGCCCATGAATAAATTGGCTCGGGGCCTCTCCTGCATTACTCGCATTTACTACAAGTATGTACTGCCATCTTGTTGCGACGATCTCTGCTACCCGATTGGAGCCAACACAGTTGGGAGGTGCGACAAAGAAAGAGATGAGCGTGGTTGAATCAATTGGGCTCATGCCGAAACCCGCGATCTGCCAAATCTTTCAAGATCGTTGAAAAAAAAAAAAGCCTGGAACCAAATAATTTCGTTCCAAGTTTTTTGTTTTTTTATTCCTTCCAACGGACCGCCTGCTTGGAGCTTTGTTTGCTCTTTAGAGGATGGGAAGGAGGAGCTTTCCTACTGCCCTATGACGCTTAGCTGCAGATGTCCGGTTTGAGATTAGACGGGGGTTTGCTCCAGGGGGCCTTGACCAGGATGGGCAGCGGTACGGAGTACACTGTACCTACATAAGGTAAGGTAGGCACACCGCAAGGTGGAACAGAAGAAGAAGCGCTGTTTTTACCCACTCTTGTTGAAAGCGCTGAAGTCGTCTCGAAACACAGCGCATCGCCGAGACGCAAATTTTGTGGAGAGGAAAAGGTGGCTGTGCTTTCTTGGTGCCACTTGCTTTCTTTCTCTCCCCTACTTGTACCTACTTGTAGGTAGTCAAAAACTCGGTAATCTCGCACTCGTTGGTTGACTCGTCTGGGCAAATACAGACCGGGTTATTTCGACCGTTACCGACGACGCGACGGTGAGGAAGCTCTACGGTTCGCTTTGGGAGTGACGTGCTTTGTTGTTACTTCGATTGTAACGCCCTGGCTGGCTTCCCTGGAAAACTCACCTCCTTACCACCTTGTCATCCACTCGTTTTTAGACTTCGTGTTTGCGTTTCCAAATTACCCCGTAACCCGCCGCCGTCATCCGTTAGTTGATTGGAGCCTACGGGAAAGTCGGCGCCGTGCCCTTGTCTGTGCCTCTGATGCCTTTCTATTCTGCAAGCTTTTGGGTAGCAACGAGTAGTAATAATTGTACTATACTCCGTACGGGATACTCCATAGACGTAACGGACAAGCTCAAGTAGTAGTCAAATCTTCCAGGGTGGCTCGCTCCTGCTTCTTGTACGATCGTTTACCGCTTTCTTTCTCCAACTCAATTTTACAACGTCCTGTCTTTTACTTTACCTCTTTTTTTTTTCTTTCTCTCCATCGAGTCATATCACTATCATTAGCAGGTTTCACGCAATACGCATCATTGCTGCTACCAAGTGGTACTGCCGTACAGCTGCATATTACAACTTATCACTACTTTTTACTTACTGAACGAGTGGAGCCAAGATCTCTCTACCCATCCCATCTTCGACGCATCATCGCTGTTGAGGCTTGCAAGTCTTTGCCCTATTCTCCTGACCGAACAAAGACATTTGCCGCCTGCCTGCCGGTTCATTCGTTCAGAGAGGCCTCCCCCGCCAGAGTCACGCGCTGCAGAGCAAGCCTTTGACAGTCCGTTTCTGGAAGTTGAGGCGTTCCTCCCATCTGCAAACTGCGTAAGCCTCTTTCGCTCCCTTGGCCAATTGACAAAGGAGTACTCCGTACTTGGTGTGCTGGCCACCCTGCGATAGTGGCTTGAGCTATCATCCCCTGCGACAAGTTACGGATCGATCAGTACTCCGTACCCGTTCCTTGTGACGTTCTCCCACCTCAGACCCGAACGGGGCCACTCCAATTGATGATCGGAAAGACCCTTGATTGAGCGGCAAACATCCCCTTTAGCAGGGACTCTCTCAGTTCATCAGACACCCCCCCTTCCCGGCGGCTATTGTTTCCACTGTTGGACAGTCTAAAAGGACATCTCATCACGGCTGTCCCGGGCTGTACCCCGTTACAAAACAAGCACTCGGTCATCTCAAAATTTCGCCGTTTCCGTTGCCGAAAGATTTTACCTACTACAACGAAGTACCTCCCAAGAGGTATCACAAGAGTCGCCTTTTCGCCTCCAACCCCCCAAAAAATTAGCCAAAGTGCAGTGTGTTGGCACAGCGGAACCCACTGCCCCCGCGTTACAGTATGAGCGGATTGCGTGAGTGACAACCTTTTCTTTTTTACGTTGCTACCTTTTTTCCTTGATGTCTTTGTTTGCACTGGACCATTTGCGTTCCACCATGTGCTTATCTGACCAACCACCTGTCACGGCGCACTAAGCAGTGTTCCCGACATACCCCAACCGCATACTCCGTACATGTGCAGAGCTTCATGGCTCTGCAGCATGGCTGCAAGTGTTCGTTACTGCTTCTTCTTACTGGTGGCCAGAGAAGAAACGTGGACACCCTTCCATCGACGTGCGTGGTGTGCTCAGGTTCACTGAAGATCGCCCGCCCACGCGCTATGCACCCCATCCAATTTTTATTATTTTCTTTTTTTTTTTTGCACAGCCTCCCACCCACCTAGGGTCTAGGTACTCCGTACTGTAGTGCCAGTCGATTCCCCACATCTTTCTTCCCCCTTCCCAGATCTGCTTTACACTTCCCAAATCTGCGTGGCTCTGAGCTTCACTAGCTTAAGCTCGCTAGGTTTCGTGGCTTGGAATCTCTTTGGTTCAGTGCCGACCAGGTTTCGCACGGATACATCGTCATTTGCTTAACCCTCTAACCCTGTTCTTATTTTTTGTGTGGTTGTTCTCCCTTCTTTTCCATTAAACCGACTCTTTACTACCTTGCTGTGCCCCGTCTCGGCTCAGCCAGATCCTCTCCCACATTGTTCCCGACGCTCTCGGCTCGTGCTCCGGCAGCATCACTTTGACAGCCTTATTAAACACCATTCACTACCTATGCGTCTGCAAGTGCGCCTTCAAAGCCTTACTACTACACCTGCGCCTTGATATCAGCAAACAAGACAGCACATCAAGCGAAGCTGCGCCGTCTTGAATTGGTGGGTGGCCGGATCGACTTGTTTCTATTGTTTTATGACCAAACCCTCCTGCACATTCGCGCGCCCTGTTCCAGTTTGACCGTCTTGGTTGCATCCGATCTGCCTCCCTGTTGCCGTTCTTCATTACTTTACTCTATTTGTCTACATATACCTGGTCGCGCCGACTGCTCTGTCAGAAAATCGACATGGCGGCAAACTTGCTAACAGTCTTGCCTGCGCAGCCAGTGTAAACTTCTCCAAACTGCTCAGGCGCCAAATGAGCTCCTTCAAACCGAATGGCGACGCCCATGAGCGTACGCCTTTGATCAATGGCAGTTCTTCGAGCGCCAACGGTCATCACACCGTTAGCGGGTTCGATCGATCTAAACTTTATACCTTCTTTTTTGATACGACGGAGACCCCTGGAAACGACAGTGACAAGCTGCTGACTAGGAGCCTGTGCTACACATGGCATATCTCCAAGGTCACCCTTCTGAGCAGTATGCGCACTCTTCTTGCTACTTTGGAGCTATGTATTAACTCCTGATTTAGGCTATGTCAATATTCTACTTCCTACCGTACCAATTGGCATCATTGCCGGCATTTTAGGATGGGGATCGACCGCCATCTTCGTACTCAACTTCCTCGCCATTATTCCCCTGGCAGCTATCCTGTCATTTGCGACTGAGGAGATTTCGGTTAAGCTGGGTGAAACCATGGGTGGATTGCTCAACGCGACATTCGGAAACGCTGTCGAACTGATTGTGGGTACCCCTGGAAGACCCTGGAATGGCTGGGTCGGGTTGGCGGAATGTGGGAGGCTAACAAAGTGGAACAGGTCAGCATCGTTGCGCTCAAGGATGGACAGATTGAAGTTGTACAGTCCTCAATGTTGGGCTCGATTCTTTCCAACTTGCTGCTGGTCATGGGTATGTGCTTCTTGTTTGGTGGTTTGAAGCACCGCGGAGTGGACGGTCAGGGCACTGAGCAGACTTTCTCCTCTGCTGTTGCTCAAGCTACTTGTTCACTCATGACACTGTCCTCGGCTTCTCTTGTCATTCCGGCTGCTGTAAGTCAATCTATTCATAAAAGCACGGCAAGCTTCAGCTAACAAAGTCTAGCTCTATGGCGTTCTCGACCAGAACGATGCCGATGGCAAGGACAAGAGTATTCTTGTTCTTTCTCGTGGCACTGCCATTATCCTCCTCCTCCTCTACGTCGCCTATCTCATCTTCCAGCTCCGCACTCACAGCAACCTTTTCGACGCCGAGGGACAATTCGAAGATGCCGAGGAGGCTGAAGAGGCCAGCATGGGACCCATCGCCGCCGCCGTCATCCTCGTCGTCACTACCGTACTCGTTGCCATTTGCGCCGATTATCTCGTTGGCAGCATTGACGATATCGTGGATAGCGTCGGTATTAGCAAGGCTTTCATTGGTTTGATTCTCATTCCGATCGTGGGAAATGCCGCTGAGCACGTCACTGCCGTCGTCGTCGCTGTTCGTAACAAGATGGACTTGGCCATGGGCGTTGCCATCGGTTCCAGCATACAGATTGCGCTTGGTGTTACCCCATTCCTCGTCATAGTTGGCTGGATCATCGGACAGCCTATGTCGTTGCACTTCGAGACCTGTAAGCGAATCTCTGGTCTTCTCTACGATGAGCGTGCTAACAATTCACAGTTGAAACCGTTGCTTTTGCAGTTTCTGTGCTTGTTGTAACCTACACCGTACAGGACGGCAAGTCCAACTATCTTGAGGGTGCTATGCTTCTCGGACTTTACATCATCATCGCTGTTGCTTTCTATGCTACCCCCAGCGGTGCACTCGAGAAGCCCCGACAGCCTTAAATCATGCCCAAATCCCTTCAGTCAGGGTCCATCAAGTTCGCTCTTCAACGTTCATATTCAACTTCTTCCAATAATTAAGAATATGGAAGATTACTACGTTTTAAATTTCAAAAAACCCCCACCACCCATCGACACTATCGATTTCGGTCTCTCTTTTTCCTTTTTGTCATCAATCGATTGTCTCATCGCGAGACATTATCTTCTATTTTGTATTAGTACAGGAGAAGGGTGTCTTTTCGCTCCACGACTGTCCGGACGGACCTGGAGAGCATCCGAGGTACCGTGACGAGCAACTACGACTAGATTCCCTTGTTTTGATAATTGTGTGCAATTTCTGATAGTAGGAAAAGGATGGTTTTCTAGGAGGATATTCCCAGATTTGAGGTAGAGCTGCGCGGAAAGAATGAGAATGCTAAGCAGTGGAAACAGTCAGGAAAGAAGAAAGGTTAATTTTATACAAGCTTGCTCACACCCCAAACCAATCCTTGATTCAGTATAAACCTTGTCATCTTGAGGGAGAAAGGCTTATCTCGTCGTATTGTTTTCAGTAACGGTGTAATTGCAATTATAGGGTTTGACGGATTTTTCAAAGACTTGTGGAATATATGGCTTCGACATGTCTATTGCATCAATTACTAGATAGACGATGGTCATTGTGTGCAAGTCAACTCAAATGCCGACGATTTGGTGCGATACAGCGAGATCCAACCCTTGACTGGCATTCCCAATATCGCCAGCGAGGGATCCAATCCGGTAATATACTCCGTACATGCACTCTCCAAATCTAGAGCTACTATTCTCCTAGTTGGTTCGAACCCTGCAAACGGTAGAAAAGATCCAAGCTGTGATATGCTGTATGTTAAAATACAGATATATATGTGCGCGTCGCTATATAAAAGTAGCTCAAAGCATCGGCTTGGACATGGGCGCAATAACCTCGCCCGTCTTGATGAGGACGCGGGGCTTGGTGCTCGACTGGAACGTCTCCTTGGTGGTCCATTCAGGCCCGATGGGGATGCGCAGGGAGCGCTCGTACTGTTGCCTCGACTCGAAGGGGTGGGGGAGTTGCGAGGCCAGATAGCGGTCGTTCTATAAACATTCTGTTAGCATCACGTACATTATATATGTATGGCCTTGAGTACTTCTCGATGTGCCGGGTGTACGCACCTTTTTACTTCTCTTCTCGTTCATAATGACCCTCTCGAGCTTGGCGTCTTTGCGGTCCTTTTTCTTGACGCCCTCGACCTTTGTCAGGAAGCGGCCCTTGTTCCTCGCCAGCTCGCGCTTGCTCACCCCCTCGCCGACCCACGAACCCCAGCCTGGCAGCGTCTTGTCGATGACCTTGTCGTCGTCGGCCTCCTCGATTTCGGCCTTTTCCTTCTCAAACTCGCCCACGACGTCCTCGCCGCCGAAGGCTCGGTCCACGAGTTCGGTGTCGCGGATGCGGAGGGGCATGTGGGACTGTGTGTCGGAGTCGGAGTCTGAGCCTGATGAAGAGGTATCGTCGTTGGCGTCCTGGGCTGCTGCCCGCTTCGACTTGGGCTTGGGCTTGGGCTTGGGTCTTGTGGCCACCAAGGTCGCGTTGGCATCGATGTTCTCGGTAGCAGATGAGCCCTTGGTCTTGCGTCTAGGGGCGGCGCTGGACCAGGCGTCCCCGGCGGCATGGTCGTCGACGAGAGTTGCCGATGCGTCCCCGTAGCGCTTGGGTGCCGAACTACTTGCCCCGGGGCCCTTGGACAGCTTAATCTCCACGTCGTCGTCATCATCATCATCGCCGGTGCGGACTGTCTTCGATTTGCGGCCGGATGTGTCGATGGCCATGGTAAAGGGGTTCTTCTTGTCCGCTCCGTATGTTCGTCGACCTGTTCCGCCGGCCCCTTGGTCGTCGTCATCCGAGTCAGGGCCTGCCTCACCATTCAACTCTCGCCTAATGTCCGCGATCATTTCGTCGTTGGCCTTCTTCCGGGCGGCCTCGGCCTTTTGCATGAACTTCATCTGCATCAGCTTCGACTTGGGTTGGTCGTCCTCAGCCTCGAGCTCGTCGAGCTTCCTACGAATGGCGGCCTCATCTTCTTCGGAGCCGTCTTCGGAGCTCGACTCCTCGTTGCCGTCAGTAGCACGTTTGCCTTCCTTTCTGCGCCTCAGCTCCTCGTCCTTGCGGGCCATTTCGGTGAGGCCTGCCCGGAAGTCTTCGTCCCACACCCCGCGCTTCGTCTTGTTGCCAAGCTTGGCCCATTTGCTTTCCTTGTGCCTCTGCCCGACACGCTCCAGGGCACGGCGCCTATCCTGGGCCTCTCGCTCCTCTTCCGAGTCCATCTCTCCCTGCTCATCCGCGGCTTGGCGGTCCTTCTCCTTACGGTGAACGCGGTGGTAGGCTTTGCTCTTGATCTTCTTGATCCGGGCTGCGCGCTTGGCCTCGCGGGATTGCTGCTCGCGTTCCATTCTCTTCTTGGCGAGAATCTGCTTCTTAGTCATCTCGTTGCCCTCGTCGTCATACACTGGCTCCTTTGGCTTCTCGGGTTTGTCCATGTACAGACCACTCTGCTCCATGATACCGAAAATGGCCGATTCAAGCTCGTTGCTCCCTCCGTTCTTTGAGCTCATGGGAATCATCTCGGTCATGTTGAGGCCTTGTGTGTTGGAATTTTGCGCCAGGGGGAACATGAGGTGGTCCGCTCGGCGATTCTGCTTGACGGTCTCTGTCCATCTACCCAGGGTTTCGTTGGTCTTTTCATAGGCTGCGCTGCGATCCAACCGGCCCTGTTCTCTTCTGCTGAGGGGAGCATCAAGTTTCGCAGATTTCCCTGGTCGCTTCTCCTTGTCTTCTTTTGCAAGAAGCTTCACTGACCTCTTCATGGTAGGATCTTGAATGCCAGATAGACCTAGATCAGCCAGGCTGAGCTTCTGTTTGGATGTTGCCTTGGCGTCCTCGTCCGCCTCCTCGACTCCACCGAAGCCAGACACGAGACCTTTCAGGGCATCAAGCTGTTCAGGATCTGCTTCGTCCCCCGAATCATCGCCGTCGTCATCCTCACTATCATCATCCTCGCTTGACTCGCCAGACTGATCAGACATGTCGCTATCCGAGTCATCTGAACCGGGACCATTCTTGTCGTTGACCTCTTCCTCTGATTCCTCTTCCCACTGATCTAGAGCTGTAGCTAGGTCTATTGCTTCTTCTCCTAATGTTTCACCTTCTTCGTCATTAGAGTCGTCAGAGTCATCGTCGTCGGAGTCATCCTGTCAGATTGGTTAGCTGTGTAGTCTTAAGAAAAGGTTATCACAACCAACCTTCTTCTTGCTCTTGGAGCCGCGGAAGGCGTAGCCATTGAATTTATCCTCATCGCTGTCACCGAAGGCATCGTCACTCTCAATCTCAGAGTCATCGTCGTCCTCGGCCATGCCACCGAGTTGCCATTCGTTGCCCTCGCTGTCGCTACCATAGTCGATGTTGTCGTCGGCTAGTCGACTCGGTCGTTTCACCTTTTTTCTCTGTGGACCAGCATCCTCGTCTTCTTCATCCTCCTCCTCGTCATCATCTCTCCCATGCTTCCTCTCAATATCGGCATCCAGCTCTCGAAATCGTGGCGTTCTCTTCTCGCGGGTAGAGAAGTTTTCTTGTGCGATGCCGAAGGCGTTGAGTGCGTTCTGCTGCGAGCGGGCCTTGGACTTTTTATTGCCGGCGGTTTTTGCCTTGGGCTGCGCGAGAAGCGGACGCCCGTGTGATTGTCGCCCAGGCATGGTGATATCAAGTGAGTTGGGCGCAGCAAAAAGACTGCAATTCTTGCTGGTGGTGCGTCGCAAGATGATCGAGATGGTAAAGTGGGCTGTGGATTTTTCTGCCGGATTGAGAAATTTTGGCGGTGAGGGAAAGATAACCATATTTGGCAAATGCCTAAAAACTCGTGGATTATTACAGAGAAACTCCCAATGACACAACAAACAAGCGACAGTTGTAAGTATCCAATTCTTCTAGTAGTTTAGCTGAATGCATCTAATAGCAGTCTAGATATTTCTATAATTACAACTACACCCTAGTATGTGATTTACCTCAGCCGCGCATCCATTTTCAGCGACCTCTAATCACGACTACATCATCAAAAGAATAACTGATTTTTAATGATCTGGCGAGGACTAGTCCACGCAGCTCCAGATATCATAAGTAAAGGCTGTCCCAAGAATAATCTTACGAATTTCATGCCGCGGAAAATATAATAGAACGTACTGTAGTTGGTACTACGGAGACTTTGATAAACACCGTATCCGGTACCTGGTTGGTCTTTTATGGGTACCGACCCTGTAACATGTGTGTACATTTATTACTAGCAACCACTGTTCACTGACGATCATCGGAAACAAAGGCTTCGAATTGAAGAAACCCTGCGTACCAAGCTATGCATGGCTATAGAGACCATGCTTGGTCATGGCTCGGGCGTCCCGGCGAAGCCAAAAACTCCGATTCCTCCACACAGAACAACACTATATAGTATATCTATATATATATCGCCTTGATCAATCTAATAATCAAGATAGAATACTCACTCCCTCTACCAAAAGTATGATATGTCGAAATCTCCCAATATGTTTGCAGAAATTCTACTCTTTTTCAGTGGGCTTCTTGGTTTTGCCACAGCCCAGTTCCCTCCACCTGTCGAAGGACTCGACATAATCCAATCGAGCTTCCTTGGGAATGTGTCGATTTCCTTCAAAGAGGTACGGGACATGAACAGCATGCTTGATGAACATTGTTATAACGTTTTCTGTTAGCCAGGTATTTGCGAAACTACACCGGGTGTCAAATCATACTCTGGTTACATTCATTTCCCTCGAGGCTCTTACGGACAGAACTATGATTCCAATATGTAAGATGACCAAATGCAAAATCATCCACCAGGCTAATATTTTTTTTCGTTTTCTAGGTTCTTCTGGTACTTTGAAGCCAGGAATGATCCGAGAAATGCACCTCTGTCTATTTGGCTCAACGGCGGTCCAGGTGCTACATCTTTGAACGGTGCACTCAACGGCAACGGACCATGCTTCATTGACTCGGACTCCCAAACCACCTACCTGAATCCACACAGCTGGAACAATCATGTCAATATGCTCTACATCGATCAGCCAACTCAGACCGGTTTCTCCTACGATACTGCCACAAATGGCACCATGGTCGCCAACAGTCGGGGTTTTGACATTATCCCTGCCGATTTCTCAAACGGCGTGCCTCGATCCAATGAGACGCACCATGTGGGAACATTTTCCAGCCAAAAGATTGCCAATACCGTCAACGACACGGTTCAGGCCGCAGATGCGCTTTGGTACTTCATCCAAGCGTTTGTCGCCGACTTTCCTCATTACCAAACCAACGACACTCGGCTCAGTTTCTGGGCCGAGAGTTACGGGGGTCATTTTGGTCCTGCATCTATAAGAACCTTTCATGAGCGGAACAAGAATCTTGGAAAAAGCAATGGCAAGTATCTGAACGTGGACACGCTCGGCATGGTCAGCACCGGTGTTGACACGCCTTTGACGGCCATAACCTACATAACTACTGGATACAACAATGTACGTAACGGAAAAGAGAGAAGAAGAAGAAGAAGAAAAGTCAGGTTCCCACGTACTAACATGGTATAGACTTACGATGATCAGATATTCAACAAGACTACTTATGAAGCCCTAATGGACCTTTGGGAAAGGCCCGGCGGCTGTAAGCATCTACTCGAGGGATGCCAGGCCATCCTCAACGGCCAAAGTCCAGCTAACTCCTCAGAAGACGTCTGCGGAAAAGCGAATGAAGACTGTACCGAGGAATTTGGTGCCGTTTATCTGCAGCACGGTCGTGGCTTCGCCGATTTTGAGCATCCCGCCGCAGACCCCTTTCCTCCTCCACACCTGCGCGGCTACCTTACCCAGGAGTCTGTCCTGAAAGCCTTGGGAGTGCCTGTCAACTTCACCGCGTCCTCTGCTACGGTCAATGAGGCCTTCATCGGAACAGGAGATCAGTTCCGGGACATGCGTGGAGACATCGGTTATCTTCTCGATCAAGGTGTCAAGGTCCACATGATGTATGGGGATCGCGATTACTCCGAGGCTTGGACAGGCAGCGAGATGGTGAGCCTGTCCATTCCCCACTCCAGAAACGAAAGCTTTGCTGCCGCTGGATATGCTCCTCTCATGACCGCAGAAGGCGAAAAGGGACTCACGAGGCAGTCTGGTAATTTCAGCTTCACCAGGGTCTTCCAAGCTGGCCATATGATCGCTGCATACCAACCCCTAGCTGCCTATGACATCTTTATGCGAGCCACCTTTGGCAAGGATATCCCAACCGGATTGGTCGATATCACGGGCAACTTTGCAACCCAAGGTCCCGCGAGCGTATGGCATATCAAGAATACACGGCCTGAGATGCCTGAGCCCATGTGCTACATCTTGGATCCTGAGACTTGCACATCGGAAATGTGGGACATGGTCGAGGCGGGGAATGTCTCTGTCGTGAACTGGTTTGCGAAGCCGTTATAGGCATGACTCGTTGCGAGGACTGTAGGGAGGTAGAATCCAATGGTCTGACAATTGATGTCCAATAATTCAACTCTGAGCACTTCGCTTACCCACAGACTTCTGTATGTACAACTTGTACGTAGTACGTTTGTGATCCGCGGGAACAACCGTCGACGGGTGTAAGTGGGATTTCGATGGCGGGGCAGGGACCCCTGTAAGCCTCCTGCGGGACCTAACCAACCAAAACGGCCAATTGGACGAATCCTTAACGTGATTCTAGGTAATAGGCCAGGTCGGCCACTCGGACAAAATCGAAGCCAATTTTGTACATGTACTTGTCATTTTTCTGAAAATCGTCCCACAATCTCTCTCTCTCTCCCTCCCTCCCTCCAGTCTCTTTCCGCGAGAGGTTCGAGAAGGAAGAAAAAAGACCAATCGCAAAGAGCCAGCAGCCATGGCGTCCCTCGTACCTGGGCTGAGGAGACTTGCCCTCAGATCCTCCTCGCCTAGGTTCTTCGTCTGCAACCAGTGCCTGCGCCAGACGACCCCTCCTCCTCCTTCCCGCGCAGCAGCCAGCAACGGGCCAGCAGCTCGCATCTTGGACGCCGTACGGTTTCCTGCCCGGTCGAGGGGCTTCGCGTCGCAAGCTGAGGCCGCCTCGCCTCTGGCAAGGGCTGCGCAGGAGATGTCGGCAAAGGGCGAGACGATTAGACAGTCTTCTTGGCCCAAGACAAACCCCAAGGGTGTGGCCTACTGGCTAGCCGGCAGCGCACTCAGCGTCTTTGGCATCGTCGTCTTTGGTGGACTGACACGGTTGACGGAATCTGGGTACGAACCCCGCCACATCTCCCCAAAAGATGAAAAGAAACTCCATTGCGCCAATGCTAACGTTGTTGTATATAGTCTAAGCATTACCGAATGGAAGCCCGTGACGGGCTCCAAACCTCCAATGACCCCCGAAGATTGGCAATCCGAGTTCGACAAGTACCGCGCCTCGCCCGAGTTCAAGCTCCTCAACCCGCACATGACGCTCGACGAGTTCAAGAAGATCTACTTCATGGAGTGGACGCACCGCCTTTGGGGCCGCTTCATCGGCCTCTCCTTCGTCCTGCCCACGGTATACCTCGTCGCCCGCAGGCGCGTCACCCCCAAGATGGCCCTCAACCTGTTCGGCATCTCCGCCCTCATCGGCTTCCAGGGCTTCATCGGCTGGTGGATGGTCAAGTCCGGCTTGAAGGATGACCTGTTCGCGCCCGGCTCCCACCCTCGTGTCTCGCAGTACCGCCTCACCACCCACCTCGGCACCGCCTTCATCTGCTATGCGTGGATGATGCTCTCCGCCCTGTCCATCCTCCGCACCCGTCGTCTCCTCGCCAACCCCGAGGCCGCCAGCGCAACCATCCGAGCCCTCCGCAACCCCGCCATCTCCACCTTCCGCCGCCTCTCCTTCGGCATTGCAGGCCTCGTCTTCCTCACTGCCATGTCCGGCGGCCTGGTCGCCGGGCTCGACGCCGGCTTGATCTACAACGAGTTTCCCAAGATGGGCCTCGGCCTCACCCCGCCCAAGTCGGAGCTCTGGTCCGACTTCTACTCGCGCAACGAGGACCGCTCGGACCTTTGGTGGAGGAACATGCTTGAGAATCCCAGTACCGTGCAGATGGATCACCGTATCCTGGCCGTCACTACCTTCACCTGCATCCTTGCCCTCTGGGCCTACGCTCGCACGGGTCGGGTCGCTGCTGCGCTGCCCAGGGATGCGAAGAAGGGCGCCACCGGCCTTGTCCACCTTGTGACCATGCAGGCTCTGCTGGGCATCTCTACGCTCATCTACATGGTCCCTGTCCCCCTTGCTGCCGCACATCAGGCTGGTAGCCTAGCTGTGCTAACAGGCGCCCTGATCCTAGCACATCGCCTGCATGTCCCCAAGTCTACAGTCCGTATGCTCGAGCAACGACTCAGGCAGCGGGTCGGGGCGTAAACGAAAGAGCATGTTTATATGCAGCCCCATGTATCAAACACTGTAAAAACTCACAAGCCTCTTCAGAAGCTTCACCTGTATCAAGTCTCATCTCAATGAAAAAGCCCTGAAAGGTCGCCATTGTTATGGCTAGTTGTATATTATCAAAAACAATAAACTCCCCGCTGTATGAGTGATAGACCCATCTATCCCTAAAATGTCTCTAGCAGAATCAGAATATATGTACATATTCCCAACCACCTCGTGGAAATCACCGCCATCTCCTCTAAGAGCTGCCATCAATGGCATCAAGGCCGTCATAAGCTAGACTGGGAAACACCCGAGCCTGCACTCATTATATATTTGCTTTTTGAAAAAGAAAAAAATTACGCCTGCCGCTTTGTGTCGCTTTGTGACAAAAATGTTGAACTCCTGGATGCTTTTGGTTTAATACAAGTTGCCTTTTCCGTGAGGTTGATGCCATATCCCAAACTCGATAGCCACTAGGTCTCTATTCCATGTACATGTGGTTGCCCTGCATAGCCATAGTGATATCACCATGCAGTCCATTGCTTGGCATGGTCATGTTCATGTTTGGCATAGAGCGGCTCATGTTGATAGCTGCCCGGTTCACGGGGCTGCTAGCACCATTTGTCATTAGGAAACGAGGGTCGGGTTGCTGGGCTGGCCTTTGCTGTTGCACAGCTCGAACGCGGGGAACATCGAGCGGTTGTTGTTGTTGTTGCTGCTGCTGCTGCTGCTGCTGCATGGTTGGGGGAGCAGGCTTCATCGGAGAGTGCTGCGTGTGATGCATCATGGCAAAACTATCATCATCCTCCATCTCAGCATCTGCATCCTGATCAGGTTCCATCTCGCTGTTTTCCTCGACTGACGGCGGTCCGGTATTTGTGGCAGAAGAGCTTTGCTCGCTGATGCCACCGCTAGTGCTGGTAGTGGACATCCGTTTCGGTGGTTGGTGAGGGGTTTGGCCCTGAACAGGTGTAGGAGCCTGACTGGGAGTCTGTGAGTAGGTACCATTAGAATCGGTGCCCTGTTGGCTCTGCTGCCCATCCAACGACCTCTGTGCCATCATCCCAGAACTGGAGCGGCTAGACGATACAACATTCTTCCATCGCTCAATGCTCTTTGTGATGAGGTTATTGATGTCCATTTCTCGATCGTCCAGATTGAATATCGGTGTACCTCCACCCTTGAAAGTCTGGTCGAATGCGACGGAGGAGAAGAGGTCCTTCTCAATGGGGATAGTCGCTGGGGACAGCATTTGGAACTCCCGGGGTTGTTGCATTCGCTTGAGTTCCTCCAACTGAGATTTGATATTCGCATTTTCCTGCTCCAGTTTCTCTTGCTTCTTTTTCATCTTCTCAGCCTCCTTGTGCTTCCTGCCCACTCCCCTCGCCAGTTCCAAAACCCATAGCTCGTTTTGCCGCTGTGGTGGGAGAGTACTCCATACATCATATGCCGACTGAAGATGTTCATTGATTTGAACTTCAAGTTCTTCGGCTGCTTGCTCTGCTTTGTGAACCATGTCATTACGACGTTTGGTAAGGGCTGCGGCTGAAGAATGTGTCAAGTCCTCTGCTGCATCTGCCGTGGCTGCGACACATGATCCTTTCCACGAAACAAGGTGCTGCTTAAAGTACGAACGTAGGGCCTCGTATTCGCGCGCGCCAGGACACTGTACAGACCAGGAAGTCGATGTGGGGTGCTGTGTAGACGAATATAGCGTCGGGGGTGGCTGCAGGCACTGGAGAGTGAGGGCAGGGAAGTCTAGTGAGAGCGGTTCGAAGTCGAATGGTGAAGAGTTTGCTTCAAGTTGTTGTCTGCTAAACATTAGCTCGAGTAGAGAGAGAGGGACAGGGAGACGGTAAAACATACTTGGCAGCACGCCAGGAGCTCAGCACCTCTCGAAGTGCGAGCTCCGTAGCTCTAGCTGTATCTACGACATCAGCCATTTTCTGTTTGGCATCGAACTGTGCCTTGTGCGCCATCTGCCTGCTCACAATCCTTTGCCCACCGGCACGCTTGCTAGGCTCATTTGCTTCTCTTTCAGAAGTTTCGGCCATAGCCCCATTCACCTCCCATCGAGATTGAAGAGGAAACTTGTTGATGGCCGAGTCCACAGCAAACTGTGCATCCTTGGGTAACCGGTAGCCATTGCTTTGGCTCATGCTATCCTTCCTAGGACCCAACCTCGGTGTACTAAGGGGTGTGGAATTGTCTCGCTGGGATAGGGAAGTTCGAGGCTGGCGCCTCGTGATGTTGCCTCGAAGCTTCCTGATCTCATCGACATCGTGGATACCATCCGGGGGTTTGGGGTTCTTGGGCTTGATGTAGAGGTCGAGGTGACGGCCAAGGGAAGAAGAAGTGAAGGCCTGGCCACAATAAGGACAACTCTTGTCCTTGGGTGCGCTGTACTTGGGAGTGTTCGAATTTTCTTGATCCGGGGTGGTCATTGTCGAGGTTGGTCGGGCCGGGTACAGATTTATTAACAGGAGAAAAAGAGAACGTGGGGGTAGCTCCGAGGCTACCAGGTAGACAGTAGTTGGATTGAGGAGGGAAAAAAAAAAAAAAAAAAGAAAAGAACGCCCAGGAAAAACTGGGAAGAAAAAATCAGACAATGGGAAAAAAAAGAAAAAGTGATTGGCGAAGAATCAAACAATGCAGTTTGCAAGTCAATGCTGAGAGCGTAGGCAAACGAGCGTCGTGAGGCCTGGCGTAGATCCTCGTCGGATGTGGGAAAGATGAAAAGGGGTGCGTGCCGCCAGCTCAGGGTGAAGCTTCTCTAACATCGGGATTGGGGAATGGGGGGGCAAGAGGAAAGTAGGAGATCTAGGGCTGAAAGAACGAGAGTGGCACGGACGTAATCATGAACGTTGTAATGTACCAAAATTAATTCGAATGAGGTAATAAGAAGCACACAAAAGTCAAAGATGGTGAATGAAAACGAGAGTAGGGTTCTTTCTGGAAAGAAAGGAAGAAAAAAAGGTCAAGTCTTTGGGGAAGTCAGAGGATGAAGTTGAATTGTTCCAACTTTTTTTCCCCTGGCTCCGGCATTGGCTCCTCACGGGCACCTAATACAAGTACCTAATACTCTTGTGCTTGTCTCTTGCTCTGCCCCCCTCCCCCATCTCCATTTCCACTTGCCAAATGACCCTGAACCCGCGTGCAGGAAGCGATCCTATTTGCTCGCAGCTGGACGAGGCAGGCAACTGAACTTGTTCTGAAGTATTCAGGGGTGGACATCCCGGCCCATAGTAAAAATAAAAATCGAAGAGAGAGCCCTGGCTAGTCGGGGTCAAAAAACACCGACCCTCTTCGCATATCAATTGCATAGGATTGGGGTCGGTGTTTTTTGACCCCCCGTGGCCTGGGAAGGGGGAAAAAAAAAGGTGGCCGGCCAAAAGCACCTGTACGACCTGGCTAGTTAGCGCTGCTAGCACCGCTGGCCCGCTCACTGGGCCTGCTGTTGGCCTCCGTTATGTACTGTAATAGTGTACGGAGTACGGAGTAATTGTAACTAAATCTTGCCCCCAAACATTCTCTTTTCCCCGCTCCTATTTCTGTCTACCATTTAATATCCTGCTCCGTACAGACACTACTACTACTACCTCGGTAGTATTTATGTGCACATACCTACGGAGTACAAGTAGTCTCCCCCCTGAGCGACAAAAAGAAAAGTGTTGCAGAGTGCGTGCGCGCCCCCTAGCAGCGGCTCCCGTCAACCTCAAGACCGGAGGACATATCCCGCCCTGAATCTCAGCTCGTCCTATCCCTTTCGCGGTTTGGTTTACCGGCAAGTCCCCTCACATCCAGTTTTCTTAGCGCTCGCTCGCTCGCACGCTATACAGGGCCTAGGTTAAGGCTATCCAGTAGGTACAAGTATGTACACTCTGATTTCCCCTCTTGTTTGTTCCCCTTTATCTTGTCCGCTTCGTCGCAGGTATATGATGTATGGGCGGGGTGCTGAATGGTTGCTCAAGTATGCAACCCATCGTCAATGCTGTGGAGGGAGTTCGCGCGAGGGTCTGGCGGGGATGTCGAAAAGAGGCATGTCTGCTCTTCAATCCGACAGGCCGACTGCGGTAGGAAGATCGCGGCCCTTGGCACATGCTTTTAGGCTCGACAAGTACTCCGTACTCCGTACTCACTCCATACTGAACAACATTGGTTCCTGGATCCTGACAAGGTCTACAAGTACGGGTGGCCTACGAATATCCGCCAGAATGCATTCGACACAACAGCTCTTGGCTTCAAATGCAAGCCACCTGCTGTTGCCGCCAATCTCTTTGCAAGAGACGTTGCTGTTCTGTTTCCATTGGTAAACCGCTTCTACACATATATATCTAAGGCTCGACAACCCGGATCGAGACAGTCTCCAGTTCAATAACCTTGTTGCTGCTCGAAGCCCTCAGAAACTACCACATCGGGAGATCAACCACGGCGTCAGGGGTCCTAGTCGCGCCACGTCCGCCCAACAAGCGCCAACCGAGCTCGCCGAACCGCATCGTCAACTGCCCTACTGCCCTTGACCCGAAGCCGCAGCCAGCCCCTTTCCAATCGTGGCACCAGCTGAAGATTAGGGAAAGGCGCAGTTGAAATGGTGGTGCTGGGCTTAAATGCAGATTGCTACCATCCAGATGCTTAATCACCTAAAAATTGACATGTCGTTCGAAAAGGTAAGCAAATTCCTCATCATTCTCCGATCAAATCAGACCTGCATATGGAGTAGGTAAGTCGACAGGCCTATCAGGACACAGGCCTAAATCGCGATCCGGCTGCCACCACACCCCACGGCATTCCCTACTTCCCATCACAGGACGAGACGCAACTTGGTCTTGTTGATCGCTAGGCACAAGCATGACCATATGGGTACCAATGCGCATTGCACAGCATTCGATTCTCACCCGCGACTTTCTTCCAATATTCTACGCAGTACGGATTACGGAGTAGTCCATACAAAGCTTCTGCAGAGTCCTTAGCGTGATAAGGCGTTCTTAACCGTTCCCGTTTCTCGGGTTCAATTACAACTAGATTCACCGTCCCGTTCATCGGCATGCATGGGTGGCCTAGTGGCCTCGATCAAGCCGTGCGCCGGCGTACACAACACCCCTGGTTGCGCCCCTTTTTCCGTATCCAGGAGCTTGCAAGATATCGTCCACGTACAGACTACCTAACCAAGCATGGTTGAGGCAAAGACGACCACCCGAAATTCCCTGTCTCATCAATTCCGACCGCAGAGGTTCCTTACAGATACAGCTACTTTTTTAGCCTGTAAGAGGTAGCAGTTTGTCAGCTTTGGGGCTGAAGCTCGAGAGCCAACTGTGTTAGCTCATTGGTTGGACGCTACCCTACTTCAGAGAAACTAGACATGCAGAATTGGAATTACGTACATATACGACCAAGTGCGAGTTCTCAGAGCTATTGGTGGCCTCGAGCTTGTCTCTACAAGTACGCATACACGATGGACAGGTTGCGGCCTTCATTTCTTTACGATGGTCATGATCAGCGCTCTGCATCACAGTAGTATGAGGCGTCCTAGCCACATCATGAATCGCAACTGTATGAGGGGCGGGGAAACTAAACCGACAACAGTAATATTAATCATACTCTTAGACTCTTGAGCACCAACGAGGATGCACCTATGTACGGAGTACAGTTGAAGCACACTGGGCTCTATCACTCAAACTTGGCGACGGGGAACTGGGCGATATGCAACTTCGCAGCGCCGTAGGGGATCAGATCAGCCTCAGTCACCTTCTGAGACTGGTCGAACCACCGGGTCAACAGGCGGTGGTGCAGCCTACCCATTGGTCACAGGCCAGTCAACCAGGTACTCCGTACAATGCATCGACCTCGAGCCTTGTGGGTGGGCCGTCGCTCACCCAGACGGGGTTTATAAGCTCGGCGTTCTGGTCCCTGTCATGCTTGACCACGACGGTTGATGGGTCCACGGCATACAAGTACTGTCAGTCCTCAGTCGGGCTGTATCTCACGTCGTAGGCACGGGGTTCGTACCGGTCCTCCGGCAAAGCCTCTTCACCGCTGCCGAAACGAGGGGTCGTAATGGTCTCATTGCGGGCAATGCCAGCGGCGTACAACAGAGGGCCGCGACAGAATGCGATGGAGCTGTCCCGAGTGACGGTGGTAGTCTTCATCGGCAGCCTAACAGTGATGCTAGTGCTACCGGAGCCAACGCCGACCTCGTGGAGACCATGGCCATCGCGTGTCAGGGGCTGGGGCTCTCCATCACCCACAGTGACCGTGGCATCCTCGAGGACAGTCCACTCAGGGACACGGACGTAGAACTTGAATTCAGTCTCCGAGTCAGTCAATGGTATAGTTGAGCTCGTCCGAGAAGGGATAATTCGTATCATAGTTGGCTTTCACACTGCTGCCACCGATAGTTGTGCCTACATATGTAGGGCTCAGCAGCATGTAAATGATCCCGTCTTCGCCACTACGAGCGTAGGTTGTGCTGGTGAACAAGGGTAATTGGGCTCAAGTCCATAGACAACACCATAGTTGTTCACGTTGAATAATGTGTCATCGCCCTCCAACATAGAGCCCACGGCTGGTTGGTCTGGATTAGGTATGAGTGCTACCACCAGTCGGGCGTGATACCAGCGGCCAGGGCGTTCAAGGCAGCACGCTCAGTAACCTCAGCAAAGCAGTTTGCACCGAGGAAACGGTACAGCCATGAGTGCGGGAACATTTTCTCGACCGTCATGCAGAGCTCTGAGCCGCGATGAGGACCCATGACCACCGAGGTTGCTCATCGCCAGAGATCGTACCCGAGGTGGACGCCTGGTAATTGAGGGCTAAGTTGACGGCACCGTATGCTTTCTCATCCTTTGTTATGCGATCTTCTACTGTATAATAGCGCAGGCCTTCCATGATGGCCACTCAAGTCAGCACAAGTACACATCGGCGTCAACAAGGAAGTGTTGACCTTCAGCAGTGTTCACACCATGGGTGAAGCTACTGGCCTCAAAGTTAGAAGTACCGACTTATGGGAAGTTCGCCCTCAGTGAAGAGTTCGTTCCAATCTTGGCCACCTACGCGACTACCTTTAGACATGAGCTCGATGGTTTCGAGGATCATGTCACCGATTTCCCGAGGGTGGTTCTGATAAAGCCACTGTAGCCCTGCTGGATACTCGAAGGCATAGGGAGACACCAAAAAGATCTCGATGGTATAACTCGCCTGCATCCGTATCAGGCATCTTGCCCCTTTGAAGTTGTCCTTGAGCATGATGTTTGCGAGGTTCGTAAACCGATGCATAGCGTCGACAATGCGATCTGTCTCGTCTGGCTCAGCTTCAGCATATTGCTACAGGTTGTTAGTTCTCATTTCAATGTGTAGTGTCAACAAGCATGCAACCCCTTACCGTCATACCGAGAAGCAGGTAAACTCTAGCCCCCATACCGCGCTCTTCGATGATCTTCCCCTCCGGACCTAGCCATCCATCCTCGAATCGGTTGTCAATGACATAGTCAAGGAGATCCTTGGCATGTGCCTTGATACGATCACCTCCGAATGTGAATGCCAGGGGCACGACGCAGCTGAATCAGTATGTGGCAGACTCGCGCAAGGGGCTGTATTCTTGATCACCTCATACCCCTCATACCCACGTGGACTGGCCGACATAGAGGTAGAAGTCATAGAGTCGACCGCCAGCTGCGTCTCCGGAAAGCTTCAACTTATCCTGCAGCCAACCAGAGGCTTTGGCGGCTAGAAAGGGATGCGTCAAAACTTGAAAGGGCCCAGGTCTGCTAGAGGTCAGTCAGATCCTTTCAGTCAAGGCTGAGGCCCACGGTCACCGGCAGTGGCTAAATTGGCCGCCAAAGCAGTAAGGAGAAACGTGCGCACGCCGCTCATCGTGGTGATTACCACGTTCCGCATGCTTGTGTTGCCTAAACTTAGCATGTCTGGGCTGGGTCGGGGGGCAGCATCCTTTGGTATACTTTTCGAGGCCTTGGGAACTGTTCCGCCTCCGCCACAGATCGACGCTCAGTATATAACGACCAAGCAATAGCATACATTACCCCGCGTACTCCAATATGTATCAAGCAAGACATGTTTCCATCAGAGTCAAGGGATGATAATCCGAAAGCAACTAGTGTTAGATCTAGAAACGCCGGCATGCGGCCGAGGAGCAGACTACACTTGGGGCGAATCGAGTCATAGATTTCTACATGCGCACCAATGATGATGCCTTGACGAATGATCATACCATTCATTTGGTAACATCGCCAGGTCTCAAGCTCTATAGCGTTGCACGAAGATGTAGGGCCGGGTTATCCGGGGTAAGCTATAGTAGGTTGAGCATGAAGCGAGGATCGACAGCGGGGATTGTGCCCAATATCATCACTCTCCGGAGAATGAGATGTTCTGGGGAGGTCTATGATACTCTGTTGCTTGCGTTCTTGGGCTATCCTATCGTATCGAATTATGGGAAAGGCGATATCGATTATCTTGTTCAGTACTAAGTCGCCTTGCGCGCGAGATCGCGTGGGGTAACGTCGATCATCGATCATCTCCTCTCCGTACAATGTTGGGAGTCAACATGAAGCTGACATCCGAGGCATGCCCGTATACGTACCTGGTATGATGGCTTTCCGAAAGTGACAAATGCTGCGGAGCATCTCCATGTCTTGATCTTGGGATAATGACATGCCGGACTGTAGTATCCTCAGTCAAATGACTGAATATTATGTATGATCAGGTATGAGTTTGTATAATGAAAGTTGCATTTGGCAGGAGAGTGTCTAGCTGCTAGGGGAGATAGATACATATAGATGATAAGCTGATCCATCTAGTTGTTTGTTTCCCCAGCTACCTGGGTCGAAGCACTTGTTGACGGTATCGTCGCGGCTTAACAAGCTGTTGGGTCAGTCAGCTGACCTGGCGGACCTTGGGGATCCGTATCTCCGAGCCAGCCCACACGACAGATGGAATACCTAGATAAATGTAGGTATCATCATTCCTAGATGCATGTATAGTTCAGGACTATTAGTAGTACGTGCCTATTTAATTATAAGTCATACATCTCAACATGTCGAGCTTGTCTGCGATCCGGACGAACTCATACCCTACATTACGGGAGTGCACGTGATTGAGAAGCTCTCCTTGTATATTTATACCCTAGCGTTGCCCAGCGACTCTGGTAGGTCGCGCATCAGAATAACCGCGAACCTCGCGCGCCGCTAACAAGTTTACGGGACGACCAAGGCATCAACCCGACAGCTGCGCGCAATTGGCTTACCATCTATCTATTGACAAACAACGAGGGTACAACGCAAAAAACTATATTGGTCCCAGAAAGGAGCTTTTTTTTCCCGTTTTGCACAATGCCTCCTGGTATGATTTCCCACCGAACTTTTCCCCCTACGATCATTTGTACTGCAACACCACTACGCGCAACGGATCCCCGATACCCAATATGGCGCGAGGACAAGCGAAAAAGATCAAGACGGGGAGCATGCCTGCTAAGAAGCCTATAGCTTTATCGGACGAAGAGCAGTCTGACGTTGACGTCGGACCACTACCCATGGATGAGGACCCAAGGTCCTCGGCCTCCCGCGATTCCCCCGATGCAACGAACGGTAAAGCTTCAACGAAGAGGCGGGATGCGGTAGACGATGAGAATGAGGAAGAAGATGAGGGCGACGAGGATGACGAGGACGACGAGGACGAGGATGTGTACGTCGAAGCTACAAGGCCCTGCGCATAGCGACACGTTGCTTATTTCATCCATCATAGATTTGTCGTTGAATCGATCAAGAAGCACATGGTCGACGAGAACGTAAGCGCATAAGTGTTTTGACATGGAAAGGGGCATTGCTGAGCTTTCGTTTAGGGAGACATCCGATTTCAAGTCAAGTGGGAAGGCTACGACGCCAAGAAGGACATGACGTGGGAGCCAGAGGCCAATCTTGCGTACGCACACCCTACGATGCTTCATGGCGGAAACTTACTGACTCGACGATAGAGAGTCTGCCGAGGACATCCTGAACGAGTATTACAAATCCATCGGCGGACGAGAGGCCATCCTCGCCGAAACAGCCAAGGCATCACGGGGCAAGAAGCGAGGGCGCGGCGGCGCAGCGGCAGCAGCGTCTTCAGGAGGCACAAAGCGGACAAAGAGAGGGCACCCCGCCGACTCGGAAGCTCCTGCTTCCAAGAAATGGAGTCCCCCGGCCGGTAGCTGGGAGGACGAGGTCAAGTCTATCGATACGTGCGAGGACATGAAGGGCAAGTTGATGGTTTACCTGAACTGGAAGAACGGGCAAAAGACAAAGCACACGACGGATGTGATTTACAAGAAGTGTCCGCAAAAGGTAGGTCGTCTAAACGGTGTTGGCGGTGGGAAACAAGACGAGACCGGAGTGCTAACGGAATGCAGATGCTCAAGTTCTACGAACAACACGTAAAAATCATCAAGCAGGGGACCCAGGTCGACGTCCCTCAGGCTGGGTAAAACAGGACGGCAGGCGGTAATTTGGATTTGGGTCATGATTCAACCACAAGACCAATATGGGACGGATTTGGAGATTCCTTTATGGCCAAGTTGCTTTGGCATATTGTACGGCATTATTGCCAGCCATGATGGATATTGGTGTTTCCTGAATGAGTTCCACCTACGTCTTGAGGATTTGTACTATATGCAATTGGTGGGTGAGATTGTTACACCACAAGATATTGATTGGGTCACTTTGCGTGAGCAGCTGCAACAATGTGAGGTGTGCAGATTGTATATCCGGGGTTCTAAAAGTGCACTCCGTACGGCGTAAATAAGAAATCTCCAAGTCCAGGCTGCTGCTGTCGGTACATGAAGCGAGAACAAGGTTGCGTGGCTGATGGTGGATGAGATTGATGAATCTGAGTCGTATTCCGTACGGAGCACTTGGTGCAGCTCGTCGCAAAGCTGCAAGGATGAACCCGCCGTTTAGCGCCATCTGGCCAATCAGCGCACTGGTGTCAGGCGCGGGCCCCACAGGCTAGGCTAGATACCCCTAGCGCCCGGGGTGGCTGGGCAGGTTTCTTCCCCAGCCTCAGCATTTCTATTGACTTACTTTGGGCAGAAACTCGGTGGCGGGGCAACCACTCATATAACATGCGAGTTTCCCAGCGCAGCCCGTCCATTCTGCGACAAGCTGCATTCCTCATTTCTCACCATCTCTTGCACTCTCTTCCGCGACGGCCAGATATTCATCTTCCAACGCTTCTTCCTCTCTTGCCGCGTCTTAGCTTGGAAAGAACGAACTCGGGATCAACTGGTCAAATTGTCCCATCTACGAGCTTACACGCGAGACGGTCCCCTTGATCTCGCTTACACCGTTGCTCAGCAGGTCGTGAGTCCCAACCACCACCACCACCATCACACAGAAGTTTTATTTGAGCGATATTAACCATTGATTGTAGAATTCCACGCCGCCTGCATTCCTTGGCACCTCGTGGTGTTTGAAGCTTTCAAAATTACCCCCAGGCTGCTTTTGTCGATAACACTACATACATTACACCGCTTGCGCGAACCGGCCTAAACACCACTGCCCATATCGAACCCCAGAAACAAGTTTTCACCGCTTGCTGCTACCTCGCAGCGCTCTCCACCGTCACAATGGTCAAGAAGAACGATGCCATCGCCATCATCATCATTGTGCTCTTCATCGTGCTGGCCGGCGTTGCGTTCGGTATCTGGAGACTGGTCCATGTTGCCAGGCGGTCCATGACCGTAACCTCTGAATCGAGTAGTGGATCGTCGAGTGATGCATAGTCGAAAAGCTGCCTTGCCTTGCTTGGCTCTGTCTTTTTTTTTTTTTTTTTTTCTCTATGCAACAGGGAGCCAGGATGCGTTTCTGTTTCACGGGCAAAGGCCTTTTGATGCCCTTTTATACATGAGCGTTACTTGATCGCAGCCAGAGTGGCTCGACGAGAGTACACCTGGCTGTGACCCCCTTTCGAAATCAGCATCCTTCTTATGCCTGGCATCAAGTGCCTATGAGGATGAACGATGGCCCGATGAGGATCATTTGATGAACGCAGTGCTTATTTTGAGCACTGGTTCATGTTTTTTTTTTCTTTAGATTTTACGCGGACATATTTGACGACATATTTCACAACTGAATTTACGGGAGAACGACACTATGCGACATGTACAAATGCTTCAATGGTTTGTTATTCAAGGGAGAGTTCCTGTGGGTTTCACGAACATCTACGACGGCGTTTTTGCTCAATGGGACGGACATGATTGTAAAGAATAAAATTTGACGGGATTATGGATTTTTTATCTTATTTTTTTTTATCTTGGTTAGCTGACGAGGGATGACGAGACAAGTATTTAGATAGATGATATAATGCATTGAACAAGAACAAGTGCCACACAAACTGTCTGCTTTTGCTCCAATAAAGTGAGATCATGTTCCTCGTCTATACAAATTTCCAGACTGTGCCCTCGTGGTCCGTTGATTCGTTTGCTTGCTCTGGTCATTGAGCCTGGTTAGTTCAATCGGCATCAGGAGCATGCTACTACTCATGCTTCTGGGAAATATTTGTGTCTCTTGCCATAACAGTACACAACGCCTTGCCTCTGCTTTCCCCGTGATATGTTTGCTATAGGATGCAGTGCCCGTACCCTCCCACCCCCCTTACGCCCTTGAGTCTCCCCCTCGCTGAATTTCACGACATGTGGTGTTGACTGAGTCACTCAACGATGGCCATGACGCCATGTCAGCACTCTTCGTCACAGATAGCCATGTCTACAATTTACGGCCGATTGCTGTCACTTGCATGCCAACAAACCTCTCTCTCTTGGCTCGTACAATATTGTCCCAGCTTCAAGAGTGTCTACAGCAGTGACTCCGGGGGCTCAGTGTCTGTTTCAATGATTCACCTTCTTCGATGAAAGTATATCTGGCTCTTTGATATCTACTCGGAATCCTGGGATCTGTCTCTACGGTTCTCTACTTCGAATTTAGATGACACTCTTATCTGATCCTTTGCACAGATTATACTTGCGGCTACTACTACGGTTACTTCCTATTACTATTACTACTACTATTACTACTACTACTACTACTACTACTACTCCACGAAACAAACTACAACGACATTGTTCATTTTAAAACCTCAGCAAGATGAGCGTGACATTTTTCCCTTCGTACGAGCCACAGCAGGCCGATCGAGGCTCATCGACTTCTACAACGCCGCCCCAGCAGGAGGAGACCTGGCGCTCCTCGTCTCCTGCCAATGAGCAGGCGTCGGGATCAGATCATCATCATCACCCATTACCCGCGGACCAGCAGGCCGGAGAGCTTCCCACAGCAGCAGCAGCAGCAGCAGCAGCAGCAGCAGCAGGAAACTCGACGTCGTCGCAGCCGGTTCGCGAGCCGCATCATCCCCCCGACGAGCAGCAGCAAAGCCGCCGCCGCAACCTCTTCTTCCCCTTCTTTTACGAGTCGGACTCGGACGCCGCCACCGACCCGCCCGCGATCCGGGACCGCCAACTCGTCGAGTACCTCGCCGCCACGGCCCGCAAGATACGGGAGTGGCGGCTGGCCCGCGACGCCGAGCTCCCCGCCCTCAAGGACGGGCTGCACCGCCAGATCTGGCGAAGCATCGACACCGCAGGAGGAGCCGGGCTGTATCTGACCCACGAGCTCGGGGTCGAGAGGCACCTTCTCCTATTACCTGATGATGATGATGATGACCGGCCGCCTCACGAACAACAAGACGTCGACTTGGATCGGCTTTCCCTGCAGGGCTCCCTGCAGGACGGGGTCGGGGTCGAAGCCGCCAGAGAGCGGCTTCGGGCATTCGAGCAAGGGCAGGAGAGGCTCCTGTCCCAGGAACGGGCCATCGGCGCTCTCATCGAGGGCGAGATGGAGAGGCAGGTTAGGGAGAATGAGGCCGCGGCCGTATCCCCGTGGGATGGTATTGGGCACAGGATGGGTGGTGCCCCGCCGGGACGGAGTAGTCGCCGTGCCTACGTCGGCATCCCGTATCTCGACGTCGTGGACGAATCGCCTCGTCGTCGCCGTGGCCAAGGAGAGGAGGCGGCGTTTCGGGAGACGGGCAATACGTTCGAGTTCTCGTGAGGCTCTGCGACTAGGGCTGCTAATCTTGACGTACAAGTATGTATTCCGTATGTAAGATTACTTTAACATAAATTTTTAATAAATTTTTTTTTTTTTTTTTAAAAAAATTCTTTTTTTAATTTTTGGGAAGGACATGCATAATGTTTGATCGGCAGACTGCATTGAAGGAAGCGTAATCTCACAAGTCGTTTCTTGTTCACATGTCTACCAGCACGGAGCTGGCGTCCCATACATCCAAACCTACATTCCTGTGGTGGTCAAGTGTAACATGATGAGTAAATGATATGCTTAACCATTTTGATGACAAGCGATTCAGAAGTTGTATACGGAGTACCTGTGGTCTCTAGGCCCTGTAGTGTACGGAGTACAATTTTATCAAAAGTAAGGTTCGCTTGGAGGCCTGGGCGTACGACGTTGGGCCGTCATGGATGCCGGGTGTTTAATACGCGTAGCCCGCCCGCGGTCCTACCGCACACAAACTCTGGTCATGGGGGAACACACCCAGTTGGTGCTCGTCAAGTACATACAAATACGGAGTAGGTATCCGGAAAATTAGCAGTGGACCGCACGAAAGGGGAGGGGGGGGGGGGG